>JAOXJP010068527.1:0-29508 GCA_025762735.1 Platanus orientalis
AACAAAGTACAACCCAACTCCCAAAGGCTTTTGCCTTGAAAGTTTAGTCCCACATGGGAAGTGGAGAACTTTAACATACACCTTATAAGTAAAGGCAATACCCTTAGGGGAAATGAATTGATTGCAATTAAATTGGTTTCTTTATTAGTTGATATAATATATGGTAATATTAAATGACGCATTATAAAATTGATTGAGATTAATTGCATATTTATTTTTTTCCTAAAGAGCCTAGCTCTTCAAGGAAAGTTTAGGTGTAATTGCTCATCTTTTTCTATAATTGAAGATAAGAAGGATGAACGACACAGAAAAATATTTTGGCGAACTTCTCCATCTCTGATTACCTTATTCTCTTATTGATTCGTTTTGATTTTGATATATGTTATTCCATTGGCACTGGAGGTTGGTCTAAGCTGTTCATGTGAGTCTTTGTTAACCTGTGCCGGGTCTACTAGAGAAGTTGGAGTTCCTGGAGGTGATCATCGATCAAACCTTACATACCTACGACAAGCCGACGAATATCACTTTAACAACAACGTTTATTCGTGCTTAATCTCCAACCGATAAGTTGTCTTTTAATTCTTTAATTTGCAGATATTGATTCGTTATATATATTTTGTTGGACTGCATCTGCTACATATAAGAACCTGTGAGTTGATACATATCAATTCCAACCATCGTTAGTTTTGTCAAATATTGAATTGCTTTGCTTTGTGAAAAAATCCGTTTTCAGTATTACTGCAAAACTAATTACATTTTACATAAGAAAGAGGAGTAGAGAGAGAAAGGGAAAGAAAGAAAGGATGAGGCGATGGCGTCGACCCTACTTCTTCTTCTCTCTATCTTGGACATGAGGGGGAGGTCGCTGCTCCTAGCTCCGACCGGTGACCCCCTCTCTGGCCTTTTCTTCTTCTTCTCTGCTCGCCTCCTCCCCTTTCCCTTCGATTCTCTTTCTTTCTTTCTCTCTATCTCCTGGTGTCCCCGTAACATGGCAGTCAGTGGCTCACGCTGGAAAAAAACAGGCGAGCTCCATAAAAAGAGAAAATTATTTGCCTTTTATTTTATATGACGTCTCCTAGTGTCTTGGACGGTTTGGACACCATCTTTGACAGGACATGCATTTGCTTCCTTATAATTTCTTGAGTTTAAATTGTCTACTACAGCTTGAAGTATGGTTAAGTCCGGTATACAGTATCACACATACCCCCCAAAATTGCAAAAAATAAATTTTGATTAGTTATTTTCACTTTTTGGTAGGTGATTTCTAATTTTTTGGGGTAGGTATCATATTGTGGACAATCCCAAACTTTACCACACTTCAAGCTGTAGTAGACGACTGCAACTCGTGTTTTTTTTGTTTTTTGGTTACTTTGTAGCTCTCTTCCGTAGAATTTACAACACATGCTTACTTTAGGGCACCAACATATTCGTTAATCAAAGTCTTACTCAGAGTTGTGTAATTGGTTGATTATTGATTCAATTATAGGGGTGGCAATTCGTGTTGGTGGGTTGGGTTCATGTCGTGTCGAGGTAAGGGTATAAGACTATTTAGCTTAACCCTAATCGGATCCATTTATTAATTGTGTCAAAGTTGGTTGACCTATTTTGACCCGAAACACATTTAGGGTCAACCCTAACCCGCATATTTTTGTGTTGGATCATGTCAGGTTCGCAGGTTATGTTGTAATTCGTCTTGATGAGTTGGGTTCATGTCGGGTCAAGATAAGGGTATAAGATGATTTGGCTCAACCCTTACCTGACCCATTTAATAATCACGTCAAAGAGGGTTGACCTGTTTTGACCCAAAACAAGTTTGGGTCAACCTTAACCGGCTTATTTTCATGTTGGGTCATGTTAGGTTTACCGGTCGTGTCAAACATTGCCACCCCTACTCAATTATTTGCAATAGTAGTCAGACCTAAAGCAGGACCCGTCAACGCAAGCTGTGGACAAATGCTATTAATCAAATTCGAATCCGAGACGTCTTCTCTACGGAGGTGGTGCCACAACTGATAAATTTGACTCGTTTATATTATTGAGGTAGAAGATTGTAAAGTAAGCAACCGCTTTAATTAAACAGGTCAAACAAACATGGCTAAGCCCAGTTTTGATTTCACTTGTCAAACATGGCCAAGACCCATACTTCCAAACTTAGACGGTTCTTTTTCACACGATTGGTCCCAGCTCCATGTTCAATCTGTGCTTTACTTGTCATCCAGAAATTAAATGGTCAAACCACCACGGCGGGCAAGACTTGAGACACTAGTGCAAGGCAGCTCACGAGGTCTCACGTGCCAGTCATGGCGAGCGTCTTGAATGGCATGCAATGGCATGGATTAGCGGCAATGTTTGATATGATCCGAGAACCCAACATGAATCCAATACGAAATAAGTAGGTTAGGGTTGATTGTAAACGTGTTTTGGGTCAAAGCAGATCGATCCGTTTGACATTATTAATAAATGGGTTGGGTTCAGATAGACCCATATAGTCTTATACCTTTAACCTGACATGACACAATTCTAACCTGTCAACACAAATTACCACAAGACCATTGAAGTCAACACAAAATAAGCAAGTTAGGGTTGACAGTACATGTGTTAAGGTCAAAATGGGTCAATCTGCTTTGATACGATTAATAAATGGATCGGTTTCGGGTTGAATAATATAGTTGTATTCCCTTATCTTGACACGACAGGAACCCAACCCACCAACACGAATTATCACCCATTTTAGGGTACTTTAACCTTAGCTTAAAGCTAGTTAGGTTAAACTAACCCCTCATGGTTTGGGTGAGAGTTTTATAGCCTGTTTGGCAGCCACCTGTAATGTAACAATTACATTTGAGTTTCTCAAAGCATTTGTAGCCATAAGATGATGGTTTCTTAATGAATTCATTCAAATTTATACTAATTTGTTAACTACGATCAGAAATGAAGTCATCTTAAGTTTCTCTATAAAATGAAATGGCTTATGTTATCATACACAAATCGCTACAAATCTGAATGAATTCATCATAAACCATCCTGTTTATTTTGAAAAATAAGAATCAAATTTTATTGAAAATTAGAAAAAGATAAAAAAAACACAACCACTTTATCATTCATCAAACCAGTGAAAAGGGAAGGCAAAACAACAACAGAAAAACAACCACCACCAGAATAAAGAAATTACAACTCCTCACACCAAAGAAGCTCCCACTCCTTTTCATTGCATCCCGTCCGAACAACAGAAAAACATCCCATTTTGTGTACAAAACCTTGGAAAAACTTAAATGAAATGATTTCATTACAGGTGGCTGACAAACACAGCCTTAGTTTCATTTTATTATTATTTTTGTTAGCGTGTTATATTGTAAACACTTGTTGCATGTTAATGCAATTTAACTTACTGTTGAGAATCTGAGTCCCCACATCATCATTTGTTGTTGTGTGTGGGTCATATCCTCTGTAATTTAAACTACTTCTGGTAAAGTGCAATAGCTCTCTCTCCCTCGGTGCTTATAATTTAAAAAGGACAGATGTTCTGTCCAGGATACCATACACCATGGGACTTCACATGGAATAACATCTTTTTCATGGCAAATCCTGGATAAAACATCTTTTTCATAATTTGAACTAGGAAAAAAAATGTTCTGTCCATATAGTGTTTTGGACACTAGGGGACAAATATGGAAGAAAATTGGTAGAATTAAACAAAATTTCGAGCTCTTGCTCATTTCCTTCCACATGTTGTGATACCATCCTAGACAGATCATTTACTCCCTTGAAACGACTAGAACAATCTAAACCACCCTGTCAAAGATTAGGATGATATTTGTAAACTGGCAATTTGCTGAGGATACGTGACCAGCCTTTCGTTTGGGCCAGGCATAGCGGGCCTGAACAACCTGATCTGGCCCACACTTACTCAGCCAGTAGTGTTATATGTTTGCGTGGGTCAAAAATCAGCATCAGAACACGATGATTACACCAACAATAATTGACAAGGGAACAAATGGTAGCATGCCAGACAAATAATTGAGTTGCGATGGCGAATGAAGTTGACATCTCGTGGCATCGCGTGGCGTGGTACGGTGTGAAAGACAAAGCCTGTTCATGTATTCCCACAAATGGCTCGGGTTGATTTCTTTTATTAATTGCGCGTCCTTTTGGTTGAGCTATTGATTGAGCCTCCCCCTCAGTGGTGAATGGATAAAAGAACCAGCCTGCTATATCTCCGACCAAATTGGACCAACGTACTTGTTGGGGTTATTGGGATGGACCCAACATTTCAACCATGCTAAAGTTGGCCCAGTTTTTTGTGGTAAATAAAGCATTACAAACTGACAACACACGAAGATTCTCCCCTAAAAGTCCATCGAGTTTCACTCATCAATAAAGAAAAATTCACCAATTCATGAGCGGGAGGTATCACCTCCCTCTTAATTAAACAAAATTTAAAGGTTGAACCTGTCACTATAATTGATCTACATTCTACATATAAATGACGAAGGTGCCAAGGACAAGCAATAAAAGGTTCATCAAGGACCGCAGTCACTTGAGCAACATCTAAGTCAATAATAACTTGAAATGCCTGAATTTGATCAGTCAAACGAAGACTTCGGTAAACAACCTTCATTTCTACATGTAACGAGTTTGTCCAATAATCTCTTTTAACCCTACAGGCTACCTGCTTGCCTTCATGATCACGAACAATGGTTGCAACAACAATTCTTGATCTATCTAGTGGAACAACTGCATCAACGTTATTTTTATCCAACCTTGGTCCGAAGGTTGCCGATTCAAAAAAGTATTTGGACACAAAAAAGGGGGGCCTAACTGATCCTTATCGGTTGAGCACTGCACCAGGTCCCTGCAAAGTCTGGTAGAGGAAATCCAAACATGATCAATATTAACATCCTTACCACGAAAAACTACGTTGTTTCGATGCAACCATATACTCCACAACAAGGAGGCAATCTGAGTCCTAAAGGAGCTCCTAAGGTCTTTAGAATAGCCTTTGAACTCAAGCTAGTATAATAACCAACCATTAAAGCACTGAATGTTTGACGGTTGGGGGAGATGACCCACAACCGAGGCCCAAATCGGATTTATCTTTTCACATGACATCAAGCAATGGAGCACAAACTCCTCTTCGTTATTACATAACGGGCAATAGGGATTATATTGTGGAGCACGTTTTGCTAATACCATATTAACCGCTATGGCATCAAGAGATGTTTTCCATAAAAAATCTTAAGTTTATTTGGCACATCCACGTGCCAGATAACTTTTCATACTTGAGATCATTGATGATTATGGACCAGCAAAGGATCATTTTGCCCTGCAAGAACACAATAGGCTGACTTAACCGCGAACCTGCATTTTTATCCCATTTCCATACAATATTATTTTGTGGGATTAACCCAGAGAGGGGGATTTTTAGAATAGCATCATTTTCAGCAGATGATATTGCATGTTCAATTCTATCCAAAGACCAAGTCATTGTGGAAAAATTAATGAGGTCATGAACCTTTAGATGATCTTATTGAGTTGGAGGGGGATTAGAGCATTCCTTCTTGAAGTTAAGGGATCCAACTGTCTCCCCACACCGTAACTCTTTCCCTATTACCTATTAACCAAATGCATCATTTTTCAAATACCTCTCTTCCAACAAGGAGACGACACCAGCCCCAGGATCCGTTCTTTCTCAGTCCAGGACCTAAGAAGTGAGATTTAGGAAAATATATAGATTTCATTAACCGGCCGTAAAAAAAATCTGGAAACTCTAGCAATCGCCAACACTACTTAGCAAGGAGAGCTTTATTTATCAACTTGAGATCTCTAAAGCCCATACCGCTATTCAATTTAGATGAGTTTAGCCAACCCCAATTGACCCAGTGAATTCTTTTTTCCTGATTACACTAACCCCACCAAAAACTCTTCTTAACTTTTATCAATTCTCTGGCAAATCCAAATAGGAATTTTGAAGGATGCCATAGTATATGTAGGTAAAGCACCCACTACAGATTTAAGCAGAATTTCTTTTTCTGCCGATGAAAGGAATTGGGCTTTCCAAATTTGAATCTTGACCTGGACTTTGTTCACTATGAACGAAAAAAGATTGAATTTTTTTGCCCCTATGGAAGAAGGAAGACCCAAATATTTATCTGGTGATAAGGATACCCTCATCCTCAAAGTACTACTTATTATGTGATGCATGTAGGATGGGGTATTGCAACAGAAAATTATGTCAAATTTATTTAGATTTGCAACTTGACCATAAGCCCTTTGGTATATATCTAGGATGTCAGCTATTGAGGACGCATCATCTGGCGAGGCTCGGTAGAAAATGTAGCAATCATCCGCATATAACAGGTGAGAAATTGTAGGGCTACGACGACCGATTAAGATGCCTTGGATATGATTAAGCCTCTCAGCTTTGAGCAAGGATGATGATAGACCTTCTACACATATCAGAAAAAGATAAGGTGAAAGAGGGTCTCCCTGTCGTAAACCTCAAGAAGTAGAAAGGGATATCCCTGGGCTCCCATTAATTAAAACTTGAAAAATCGGAGTAGATATACATTGGAAAATCCAATCTTGCCATTTCTGACTAAACTTCATTTGATCCAAGATATGAATTAGAAAAGACCATTCCACTCTATCATAAGTCTTACTCATATACATTTTAATAGCCATAAGGCGATCCTTCGATCTATGAGTCCGTATATGATGTAATATTTCATGCGAAATTAAGATGTTATCTGAGATGGATCGACTAACTATAAAAGCAGATTAGTGTGGAGATATCAGGGAGTCTATGATTACTTTTAAATGATTCACAAGAACATTTGCCATGATTTTGTACAAGACATTGCACAGGCTTATAGGACTGAAGTGAGTGGGTAGCTCTAGGTTTTCTTATTTAGGAATGAGAGTTTAAAAAGTTTGATTTATGCCTTTGATGTCGTATTTCCCTTTGAAGATGTCTTTCACAAAGGTTATGACTTCCTGCCCCAGGATATTCCAATAGTGTTGATAAAAGCCGGCTTGGAAACCATCTGGGCCCAGAGCTTTCATTGCGCCCATACTAAAAACAGCCTGCCCAATTTCCTCATCCAAGATCTCTACATCCAAAACCATCTAACAAAGTGACTAGTTGAGGGTTTGTGATGCCCCATGAGGCGAGACACAAGGGGGTGGGACCCATTCACTTTTAGGATGTCCCACCCCCTCGTGTCTTGCCTCACGGGGTGTTACATAGGATATCAACCCCTTTTAGGGGCCCCTTCTTGGACAAGGCCTGATCCTCTGCATCAGGAGCAAGGTGAGCCCTCTCATAGGGGGTATGGCCCCATGCAACGGTGCAGTGGATTCTTGCTTCGTTCTTTTTATTATGTATGATATAGAGATGATGTTAAGTGTCTCTGTTACGTGTTAGAATATGTGGCCTGACCTTAGCAGTAGACCCAGATTCCACTTTAAGAGGAGATGCCTGCTGTTGTTGTTGATAATTTAGATACGAAATAAAAATTATGTCCAGGACATTAGGGGATGTCATATGGAATAAAATGGGTGGGAGTTAGATGAAATTTCAATTCCTGCCCATTTTATTCCATATGACATCCATTGGTGTCCTGGACAGGACATTTGCTCCCTTTAAACATGTATATCCGAATCAAATAAATGTTCTGTATAGGATTTGGTGTCTAGGACACCAAGCGACTTTAAATGGAATAAAATGGGTAAGGGTTAGACGAAATTTTAGATTCCCACTCATTTTATTCCATTTGACGTCCCCTAATGTGTCTTGGACACCAAATCCTGGGCAAGACATTTGCTCTATATCCGAATGGGTGGTTGATTCCCCCCTCCATTGGACTTCTTAGAGCTTGAGGTAACTTAATGGGGTGGGGCCTTTGTTAACACACACACATTTATGGACCTAGATAGAATTGGATGGCTAGCCGACCTCAACTAACTTGAATATGGTCTTGCTGTTGTTGTTGATTATACATACTAAGGTCATAGAATTTATATACTAAGGTCATAGAATTTATCTTATTGAATTTGTGAACTTGCCGAATTAGCCTCCCAAACTTGATAAATCAATGTCACCAGTTAAACAGATTGATTTTGAATCAAATTTAGGTTACTGAATTATCTTTTAGGTGACTTCTTTTTTGTGTGTGAGGACCTCGTAAACACAAATGTTACAAAAATCTGGATATAACTTGTTCTAATCCATAGAGGTAGCATATCCAAATGTGAACCATAAGTTTAATTTATTTTATATATTAAATGTATGAAGAATTCCCATGCCCAATTAAACCATACCCACATGTATGGCATACATCCCATGCGCAACTCTAAGCCTTAAGTTTCTTAGGATTGAGTCGAGAATATTGTAACATTGCTTCTTCTTTTTAATGTCCCCCCTATCTTTCTCTGTAAAAAACAATAATTAAATAAATGGTTTAACAGGGTTGGTGTGTTTGTGATAGAGTTAATTGTCACGAACTTAACTTCTCCAAGCTTCTAAGGTCGTGCGACAATCGCTACTCCCTTCCTTAGTAGTTTAGTCAACCTTAAACCGAATCACACTTCAAGTGTTAAGAGAACTTAGAACACTCAAGGGAGGGAAAAAACACTTTATTATTATTTTTTCCAATACAACCACATGGGCCTTTATCATCACAGCCATTTGAAGTGGGATTGGCCTGAGCCAGTCAGAACTTGAGAATCCAAGCAGGCAACACCACTTTGCACTGCTCAACCCCCCCCCCTTCCAGGGATTAGACCTTAGGTCTTCCCTATGAAAGATAGATGCCTTAGTTGCCAGAGCACTAGGGCGTTGATGAACACTTTATTGATTATCAACCCAAGAATACTTATAACTCTTACAATGCTTGGGAGCTCAAGAATGTTTGTAAATGAGGGAGTCTCCTCCTTTTATAGGCCCCCAAGGGTCCCTTTAGGTCCTAAGATCTTGCTATATATATTCCATCTAAAGGTTAGAAGTTCTTTACAACCATTCTAAAAGATTCATCTACCTCCATATTTAGAACTCTCTAAATATCTCCTTAGATTAGGGACTTCCCTCATTCTCTAGGGCCTTCCCACATTCTCTAGGGTCTTTCATATATCTGTAAGACATTCCGATTCTCCTAGATTTCACCAAGTCATTCTAAAGAATTTTATATATACATGGCTAAAAAAAACTGTGAACAATATTTATAAAGACTGTTGCTTGACCTCTCAACCTCTAACTGTCACCCAGGACACAACATAATGCAAGGAGGATTGAGTTCGCTCCTCTTAACTAACGCTAACCTCTGCTTCCTATCAGGGGGTGGGCATGTCAGTGCCAAAAAGTGATATGCGCTCCCCCAAAAACACTTTTTGGCATGATGTGCCCACCCCCTGACTGGAGGCGAAGTTTAGCGGTATAGGGAAGCAGACACAAACCTACCTCAATTTAATGCTCTCAATCAGATAGTTAGATTCCAATGATGTACATCAATCCTAGAAGACTAACTTGGCTTCCAAATGTACGTTTGTTGGATCTGCTAACAGTATTGTGTTGCTCCCACGTTTACAGAACAAAAACCCCAATCGAAACAAAAAAAAAAAAAAAAAAAATGTTCTTTGATGAAAATGCCAATGTAGTGCATGTGATGAATTATAAATAGACATGTATTGTTTGTTTAGGGTAAAAGGATCCAAAAAAGTGTTCAAATGAAAAAGTAGGTGGCCAATATAAGACAACAAATTCCAAAACACATCATCTGTCAATCAAAAGCGTGCATTTAAAGGTCTGTCTCAAAACAGACAATCATTCTTCCAAAAAAAAAAAAAGTGGTTTCAAGGAGAACCTCTCGTAATCAAGAAGTAACACCAGGGAGAACTTTATGTATGACGATTACGTTACGTCATGAACCCCTAATTCAACAGCATTGGATCCCGTTAGTAGCTTTGTATTTTAAAAAGAAATATAATATTGTATCGAGTTAAGCCACCGACGCCTTAAAAAAACACCAAGACCTTAAAATAACATTAAAAAAAAAAGTTCTTAGAATAATCAATAAATTTAATAATTATAAAAGTCACGTTTAATTAAAGAGAAAATTTCCACCTCATCACAGGCTGTCACGTGATCATGTAAGGTTAAAAGTGTCAAAAATATGTTCATTTAAAATATTAGGTGCCTTAAAAGAGACATGTCAATCCATTCCTGATGCACGTCACACATGGTCAGGGACGGGTCACATCAATTTGGTCACAGAACATTGCAAATTGGACGGGCGAAACGGGATGAAAACTGCGCACCAAGTTTTGCGGCAGGTTTAAATATTTATTATCGAGTGATCATTGGATGACCCCATTTCCTCTTCGTCTCTACGTGGGCCTAGTGTCACGGACTCAATAGTCCCACATCGACTGTGTACTGGGCAGGTTCTGGGTTATTAAGTGGGGGTAGGCAGCACCTAAAATGACTAGTCATTTTGGGTTGGCAAGCGCCCTCTGTGACACTAGACCCCAAATAAAAATCATTGACCTGGTCTTCCCTCCGATTATCTCAAATCCTCCATTCCTTAGGTTTTTTGTGGTTGGGGAGGTAAGGATCTCAGATTCCCACTCACACCGCCTACTCCATTAAATATCTTCCCCCCTCTACCACCCAAAGGAAAGGAAAGGAAAGGAGTGTTATTAGACAGACAGAACGGGTGATCCATCACTTCAAAAGGACGCTTGCACACCTCCACCATTTTGATCATAAACAGGGCTGTCAACTATATGATTATTATCCGTATTCAATCCACATAATATTTTATCAAAAAACAAAAAACAAAAAACAATCCGCATAACAATATTCAATTTGAATGCATTTATATCCAATTGCTAATATTGGATTTGAAAGTATCTATACCTAATTCGATTATTCTACTAAATATTCATGTCCGTTGAATATTATAATATTATGTAGAATACAACATATGAATACTATATAATCTTTAACCAATTTCTCATCTCCCATTCTCAATTTGAATGAAAGAAACTCCTAGTAACCAGTTCCCCATTCTTTCCTTGATCTATCATCAGTCTTATATCTCTGTAATAATTCCTTGTTCCTAATTGTTTTCATAAGTATCTTCAAAGTATTGATATACAATTAAATAAACAAATATACATACGGATGAGACCATTGACAGTCCTAATCATAAACACTATGATTACTACTAGATAACTGAAAATGACTAATCTGGTATTAAAAGGGATAGAAAACAATTATCATCATCCCATCCATAGAGATGAAGAGAGTGAGAAGAATATAACTGAATGCATGAATTGAACTGAATATGAACGGCCACATATATAGCTTGTACACAAATGGGAAAAATCTAAGGCACATATTCGTTCTCCAAGACCGGTTGCGTCCGAGTACCCATTGCCACCGGCGCCCTTGTATTGCCAACTGAGGCCATCTGCAGTGCTTCCTCCGTCTCAGCCGCCTTCTCCATCTGTTCCATCTTCTTCTTGTGCTTGTATCTCTGCACCCAAAATACCAAGAAGCCCAACAAAACCAACACCACAAACCCACCAATCACAGACCCCACAATCTTCCCCACCTTTGACTTGTCCATCCCACCACCCCCTCCTCCATCCATCGGAGTCGGAGGAGGAACCACCGGTGCGGGAGATGGCGCTGTAGACTCAACCACGATGGAGAAATGCCCCTGTTCAACTGTCGAACAGAGATTACCGGATTCTACATTGCTGAACTTTGCTAAACCGTGTAAATCAAACCAAACACACTTCGCAGTTGACCCATCTGGCACTGATTTCACATCAGGAAACTTAATTGAGATGGACTCATTCGATGCCGTCATATTCAATTCTGGTAAATTTGTTGCTGATAAATCGGAAGCATCATAGGCAAGTAGACCCACAACCGGAGCTAGGTAAGTGTGACCAGCTAGCGGGTAGTAGAACAAAGACCAATTGCCCAGGTTCTGATAAACAAGTACAAGCCTTTCGACATAAGGTCGCACAACAACTCCCATGGGAATCTCAAATTCCTTGTAATTTTGAACACCTCTGTTTCTTAAGCTACCACTTCTCAGTCTCATTGCTGAAATCCTAATCCCAGTTAAATTTGAGGGTACATTCCCATCATAGGAGATGCCCGTTCTTGGACGAACAAAAGCCCTATATGCATAGTCCTGAAGAAGTGCATCCAGGCTACTTGAAGCTCTGGGTGATTGAGCTCTAAGTGCTGGTGACCACAGCATCCAGAGCAATGTGATAAGTATTGGGAGACTTCCAAGAAGCTTCATCAATGCTTCCAAATACTGCAAGAATCAAGTCAAAACAATCACAAACCTTGAACAGATTCCCTGTAGATGCCTGTAGTTGAATAAACACAGCCGGAATGTCCTCCTCGGATCCAGGTCATGAAGAAATAATCAACAACTGAACAGTTCCCCAAATAAAATCCTAAGAAGCTTGTAAATCACTCGTCTTAGTCTTCAATGTCCACAGCTGATATCAGTTCTCAGTAAAGCAACAATGTAAATGAAACCAACGGGATGTTTAACTTTGTAGCTTTGAACTTATGCTCTAGATCTCTTTTCCCCTACGGAGTCCTTGTAAAAAAGACTGACAGAGGACACATAGAAAAGCAGTCCAGCGGAATCACTCGAGCATATCATCACTCAACCAAACCAAAACCCTGGCTCGTCGGCATTTCTCTCCGGCACGAACAAATAAAAAAATAAAATAAAATAACTGCGAATAATTCTAAGCTTCTTCAAACATGTGAAAGCTTCACCTATCTTCTGAGTTTTCACCGACTCATGGTAGCAGATCTTCGGTGTTCTTCGACTGGATAAACCAGAGAATATGCAAACAGTAATTTTAACTAAATACCTGACCTTCGCGAAACAATAACCAGATTTAAAACGATGACACTAAAAGCTCTGAGAAAACTACAATCCTCCGTCTATGGCGATATTCTTCATCGTTCCTCTAACCAAATCCAGCAAAGAACTCATTTTAACAAACGACGAACTCCTAGATCCTCTGAAACATTCGACACTCCATCAGAAATGCCACAGTACATTAGATTTCTTCGACGAAATCCGCCTAAGAACACACCGGAACAAGCAGAAAACCCTAAAAAATTCTGAAAAATCATCATTTCTCTTTCAATACGCTGTTCGGTTGGTTTATTACTGAACAAAATATACCAATCCAAGTAGGAAGCCTATCCGAAACCCTAACAACCAGCAGAGAGCTTCATTTTGCCTGCATTTTCAGAATGGTAGAAAGAAAAAGAAGTGATGCTAGAAACCCTAATTCATCGGTATCGCACCAAGTTCCGTACCATTCATGAGCGATCATTTTAAGAATTCTTTCACCGGAAATCTCGCGAGCAGAAACCAGCTGAAGCGATCGAGCATCTCGAAACGAATCCTCTATGAAGATTAAATCGAAAGAGAAAAGTTTCAGATGCACTGAAGACGGAGTGGATACAGAGAGATGGAAAACCCCACATCCCTGAAAATCACAGAGGAAAGAAGAACAAACCAAAAGAGAGAACAAAAATTTACAGCTAAGCAAACACTGATAAACCCCACAGAGTTCTGTATTGACAATAAAACCCTTAATATTTACTATATAGGCAAATGTATCCCCTTCGCCTTCAGCCTTCTTCAGGAACACCCTTTCAGCTTTTAAGGGTGATGAATGGGCCAGATTTGAGCCATCAAACCCAGGCCCATGTTCTGTCATAGTTGATGGACAGATCATAAAGGCTGGTTAGGCCCATGACATTGCCAATCCTTATTTTTCTTTACAAGAAAATGCATAGATGAAAAAGACTTTTGGGCCCATTACACTACCAACCATTGTTTTTGGCTTCCTAATGAAAAAATGCATCTTCAATGTGTTGTATATGAAACTGATAAGAAACCTTGAGAAAATCTTCAAGTGACCGCAAGAGCTCATTGCATTTTCCTTACAGTTGGCAGCTAAAATGATCAAAATTTGCCTGGGAGAAATTTTTAGTTTTTTTTTTTTGGTAGCTCTATGGGCCTCTCTACTGTCGCACTAAGTGCAGGACCCGCAATACGGCAGAAGAGGCAGCATCAATGCAAAAGTGCAAACAAATGCTGCTGATCAGGTTCAAACCCTAGACCTCTTCTCTAGAGAGAGGTGGTGGTGCAAGCATTAGAGCACTAGGGTGTTGGCAAGAAATCTAGAGTTATAAGACTTTTAAAGGAGGAGAGATGACCTTTCCTGACTTGAGCAATGTTTACAAATATTTTACATGTTGAATCCATCAACTTCATGGGTCTCACTTTAGATATTTTATAAATGAATGACTAATATAAGTATATGGGAATCTATAATATACCTGCTGGGATCAAAGCCCATCTTCACCACAACAAACTAACAACTTATCCACTTACCTTATTAGGAAAAAATCTTGATCATCGTTATTTATAAAACTAATTGGAAAAAAATGAAATCATTTGATTTGATATTGAATATCTGAGAGATATATTAGTTGGTACCCATTGAATATTGGGCCCCAAGGCTCCCAACCCCGCGTGGATGCCATTTATATAGATTACTGTTCATATCAATGGTCATTAGTACATCTCTGACATTTATTGATACACCCCAAGAACATTTTTTTCCCTAATTAATGCACACTATTTAACCCCCCCTCTAAAAAAAAAAAAAAAAAACAACTACAAACAAACTAAACACTAGAGATCCCAATTTACAATTAAAAGGTCATTACCTAGTGCTGGTTCTGTAAAATTACCTTTGGTTTTTTTTTTTTTTGTACAAAGTGACTATTCACGAGACTCGAACCCGCATTTTCACACAAACACTCCAAATCACTATCATTTCATCAAAGCAATGACCCTACATCCCACTTTACAATTGAACCCTTTTTTTATTTTTTTTATTTTTAATGAATAACAATTTATTAAAGAAAGAGGAGGACAAGGGAGGGAGAATGTACAATGACCAAGATAGTCAAAATAAAGGAGAAAACTATAACAATATTAGAAGCCTCTTGAAAACTTGAACTTAAACTTTAGAAAATGTGTTAGTCATTTTTCATAGAAAACTAAATAAAGATTTTCTTTTTTTAGGTGATCAATTAATTTAAATTAAGATAAGAAAGCCCCTTGCAATTACGTATCATACTTCTTGTGGGCCTGAAATTTAGGCCCAAAGAAAGAAGTCATTTCAACCTAGCAAAGGGTCTCCTCCTACAACAGAAAGAGCCAAAGGGGTACCAGTGGGTTTTCAAGGAAGGGAAGATGGAAGGAGGAGAAGGGCACTTTGCTGACAATCCCAAAAAGTAGAAGGAATTTTCTTTTAACACCACAATACTTTATAAAGGTTGTCTTCTTTGTTTATTTCTTCATTGGTAAATGCATTCTTCTTTATTTAATTTTCGAAAAATAAAACATTCCAGCTCATAAGCTCATAGATCTGATAGATTCCAACCAATAATATCGTAGCTTCTTATTTTTCTAAAATACGCCAATTTGCACACCATGTGCAAGTTAGATTTTCTTTTGGAAGATAGGTGATAAGGGAGGTATAGGAGGACCACTTTTTTTTTGTTTAATTTTATTTTTGGCGCTCTCTACCTGGAAAAAATCGGTGATGATTTATTACGATAACCCCTAACCTCCGCTCGTCAAGCGGATGGAAACATCAGGGTTGAAAGTGATTTTCACTTTTTAGGGGCATGTGTAAATCACTTCTGATGCTGATGTGGCCACCTTATGACCTAGGCGTTTGCATTTGCATACGCCGAGCGTAGAAAAGCCTCACCGGAAAAAAAATCGTTACACATATCTCAGTCACAAGCGTGGGTGTGATTTGACTGATGTTTTAAATCCAAATCTCGTGGGTGGTTTTGTGAATGGTCTGCGTTCAGTGCTGGATTTTTTTTATACTTTTTTTTGCAACATGTAACAATCCAGTGTCTACTGCAAGAGGGTTGTTGCACACTTTTTAGATGTAGAAAATCAGCTTTGGAACAGGGGGTATTGTAGTAAATATATTGTAAAAATAATTTATATATTTTTCAAAATACTGTTTGGGTTGTATATATACCGGTAGCTGGGTTCGTATCCTGCATCAATAAAATCAAGCACCAATTTTGCATTGACACATGCTAAAAAAAAGTAAAAGGATGTTTTCTTACCATGGGTTTAAGGATACAATTCACTTTTTTGGTCATGAGTCATTACAAAATGAGAACTAATCCTCTGCAACAATTGTAAATTGCATTAACTGGAAACTACCACCAAAACTGGACATGCATACAAAGGAATAAAAAAAAAAAGAAATTTCAATATTAGGCGGGAGTTTTAATACATGCATCAGCGTCTCGTAAATTTAAAGTGTGTCCACTCTTAGTCACATGTTGTTCTTTGATAACAGTTTTCAGTTGATGTATTTTAAAACTTGTCGCAGAGCATTTGTTTTTGCTAAAAATTGATGCTTGAGTGGGACATAATTGTATTTTAAGCTTGAGATATCTCTCCGTTCAAAATTAAAAATGATGGTGAGGATTTTATACACCAACTCCTAACCTCCGCCACGTTCACCGATGGTTAAGCAGATGAAAACATCAGTGTCAAAAGTGATTTTCACTTTTTTGAAGTGTATAAAACACTTCTGCAACTGATGTGGCCCCCGTTGACTTGGCAATTTTGTACGCCAAGTGTAGAAAAACCTTGCCGGTTGACGAGAGTTTGCTCGTTTGTTGTCGGGCTAGACTTAGACTAGGGACATACCATTGGCTGAAAAAAATTAGGTGAAAACGAATCTTGTGGGAACTGTGAAAATGGCATCAGGGTGTCGACACATCAGCACCGAAAAGTGATAGGTACCCCCCAAAAAGTGTAAATCACTTTCCGGTACTGATGCATCAGCCCCTCTAGTGCCGTTTGCACAGTTCTCACAAGATTCGTTTGCACATAATCCGAGCCCACCATGACATGGTGATGACGTATTTTGTTCCCTGGTCTAAAATTTGTTTTATTATTATTTGTTTTTTAGCAGAAGCACTGCAGCCACAAAGACGTTTTAATTTGGGAAAAGGGTTATTTAAAATCTCTTGAAGTTGTAAAAAATATCACTTCGCCTCCAATGATTCAACATTGTCTTTATTTACGTTACTTTTGCCCATTTCAAACCCAATTAACTTCCCGAACTTACCTTAACCTAACACTAGTAATTTGTATCTCCTTTTACAAATTTAAATTCTTTTGTTTTAAGGATTTTTTATTAATTTAAAAATATCAAATATGACATTGATGTTATTTTATTTTTCCATATATTCCCTCAATTCTTTAAATTCTTTTATATTTATCTTGTTTTCATACATTTCTTATTTTATTTCTCTAATTACAGTTCATTCTGTAAAGGGATTTGAGCTGTTTGTGCTTTGTACAATTAATTATTTGGACAACATATATTATTGCAAAAAAGAATGAAGTCAAAATATCTAATGTGTTGTTATCAGTTTATGACTTATATTTCCTAATTGAGCCCCTATTACTTCAATATATATAAGAAAATATCCAATTGTTATGATAACATTTTTTTTTAATAAAACGATTGTTAGCAAGTGGAGGTGTGCAGCCTTCTAAAAATGCTTTCCTATGCTCAAAGATAGAGGTCTGTTTGGTTGCATTGTTGAAGGTGATTTGAGCTCACGATGATAATTAAGTAGGATGGCTGGAAGGATAATCATGGTTTTAAAACTCGGCTGATTCCGAGTCGGATCGGTCAATCCAACTCGGAATCGGTTGAGACCGATCCGATTTTCAAGATCAACTCGGGATCTGTTTTGACTTGACCGATCCAACTCGGGAATCAGCCGATCCAGATCGGGAATCAGCTTGAAATTAATTTTTTTTTTTTTGATTTTTTTTTTCAAATTTTGAATTTCAAAACATTTTAAAGTTTTTTTTTTTGCACTGGATCGGCCAAGTAAACTCAGAATCGGTTTGGATTGGTTGATCTGACTCAAGAATCGGTTAAAACCGATTCCGAGTTTTAAAACCATGAGGATAATAGGTTCTTTGCAGCTTTATCATTATGTGCGTGAGAGTAGGTCTCTCGTGAGAGACATGAAAATTGTGTTGATCCATATTCTTGGATCTATGAATGAGGCGGTTGATAGATTAGCCAAATGGGGGTGAGTTTGAATATTAAATTCATTTGAGATCATGTCTTGGATTGTCTGGGTGGTTAGTGTATTATGCCCATAGTCTTGTTTGTGTGTTTTTTAGCTAGTTGTATTTTGTTTTGTTTTGTTTTTCTACATTAAAATTTTTGTTACCCATTAAAAAAAAAAAATTTGTTGTGATATCTTGGTTATGTAAATTATTTTTATTATCTTAACTTCCAAAGGTGGGAACTAGGGCATTAAGCCGAATTGGCTTAGGCTCACTTAGCTAAACAAACTTAAAAGAAGGCCTAGTCTCAACTCTGTGAGCTTGAAACAAGTCTCAAATTCAGCTTGTACCAAGTTAGCTTGGCTCATTGATAGCTCTTGTGTGAACTTTTTCAAGATTAGTCATTTGTAGTTAGTGGAGGGCCTGCCCTTTTGTTACAAAAACTTTGGTCCAAACACAAGTCAAAATCCGTGTGCTTGTTAATTTCCTTAATTATTGAATCATTAACTAAATGAATTAAATTACTGAATAAGTACAAGAATGATTCTGTGATGATACAGGCCCCTGTTGGCGTGCTATTGATTGACACATGATGCATTATCAATTTGGTCACTTTTTGGACACCACTAAGCAATTTTTAAGACTTCTCAGCGCAGCATGTGTCAGCTTATAATAATTCACCATAAATACTACAGACTTTTTCATCACAGAACACTTAAGGGGGTATATAAATAAACTAGTAAATACTAGGCCTGCGCCCATCCCTGCAGCCCTGGCAGCTCAAATATGGCCTAGTCCACCCAAAACTCTGGTTGGGTGAGTCAGGCCATAGATTGCCAGGCCACAAGTTGGGACCTAACGTAAGCTTTAGTAAGTTGGGCTTGATTGATTTGAGGCCTTGGACAACCTGATCCAATACAAGCCCAACAAGATGAGGAATAATGCCTCTGGGAGACACCAATAGGATAGAAAGGTACATGAAGGATTGGAGTTACTAGCGCCTTAGAGAATTGTGTTTTTTTTACCTTATTCTTTTTAATAAAGTAATTTCTAACTAGTTGTTCTTACCGGATTTTCTCTAGCTGTTCTTAGAAATTTTGTGGAACTAGCAGCTTTTTTAAAACAGAAAAATAAAAGATGTTAATTTCCTCACGATACTTTGAGTAGGCTATTCTGCTCTTACACGAGATCAGGTCTCTGCAATAGCAGCTCAGAATCCATGCAGCTTTTAGCATTGAACCAACACGGGGTGTAGAAGTGATGGGAAAAGTATTTTGTACGAAAACGAGAGTCCACTATGTATTAAAGCCTCACGGACTCAATACTACTTTTGCAGCACCTGATCCCAACTATTATGCTCTTGAGCATTCACTGGCTTTTCTTACAGTCAAGTGGCAAGCAACGGACGGCACAAGCTCGTGCATTCCTCAAAGCACCTATACTACTTTTTGTAACAAATACATATATAATTAACAACTACGTTGGGTTGTCACACGGAATGAAATCATTCCATTTTAGTGTTTCTTATTTATCCAAGTGAAAATGTGTCCTAACAAAAATGGATTGATTTCTATTCATTACCAAAATATTGTTGAACTATTTTGAAAGTGTCCAAGCGCATGTGACTCCCTTGTTTCCATAAATAGAAACGGAGCCTCCACTAGCTGTAAGGAAAGGAGAGGTGAATGGTAACTAACCCACCCTACTCTTTATAGAGACGTGTGAGAGTGGGTTAGGGTTGCCACACATTTCTCTTTTTCCCTGTGAGTTGTTGTAAGTCTCACCTCTTTTATAAAAAGAAATGAATGTAAAAGCTTTAAAGGAGATTAGGGTTTTTCAAAGGAACAAGAGAAAATAATAAAAAGAACAACTAATAATTTGTCATTTTCAGAACTAATTCTAAAGAAAAACAGCTCCTTGTACGGTTCTTGAACTCAGCTATCTTCTTGAGAAGAATATAGCCTTAAGTTCTTGAAACTAAGACACCTTTAAATTTGCACTTTCTATCAATAGAGATCGTTTGATTCAATTGAATATCATCCTTTTGAGATATAATATTTTCCTTGAAAGAATTCACCTTGAGTGGTATATGTTTAAGAAAACTCTATTAGATTTTTCACAAAATTGAACATTGAGACTTCTAGGCTTTAAGAATACATCAAAGTTTCACTTGTGTTTGCTGGAGAGAATCATAGAGGGACAATGATTATGCCCGAGCTTTGTATCTTGGAGTTAGCTTAGCTGCAACTTCTCTCACATTATTGGGAAGCCTTGATTATCTTCAAAAAACGTGATAACAACACCTTCTATCATTGGATGGATCAATTAACATAACTCTAAAACTAAGGAAGACAACAAAACTCAAAAAACCAAAAAATCACAACTACACACACACACTCTCTCCAGAGCGGAGCCACATAGGGGCAAGGGGAGGCAGTTGCCCCCTTTCAATGTCTGAGTACCCTTGTAATACTAACAATGGGCCAGACTAATTTTAGACCTAATTGAAATCAATTGCCCCCTCCCCCCCTAATTGGAATCGGTTGCCCCCCACCTTGATGTATGAGTACCCTAAGATTGGAATCAGTTGCCCCACTTTACTAGAAAATGAGTTCACGTCAACTCCAATCTGGCTGAACTGGTACCACTCCATTCTCTGCTCAGGATGTGACACAATGTCTGACAAAGGGTGCAAATATCCTGTCTAGGGTGCCAAGTGATTTCATTTGGAATAAAATGGGTGGGAATTTAAAATTTCATTCAACCACTGCCCATTTTATTCCATGTGAAGTCACCTGGTGTCTTGGACAGAACATCTCTTTTGATTAATACACAAGTACTTATTAATTGTATATTTATCATAATATCCTCCTTTGACCCATGTGTATTAGCTCAAACACTCTTTGTCAGGCCACATGTCACACAATGATTGCTAATAGAGTGGTACTTATCTTTTGAGAGTGGAGATGATTTAAAATCCTGAAGAATCCTTGTCTTGGGATCGGATTTGGAGCACCGCTTAATGGGTACCAACAGTGTGCATGCAACCAGTAGGTAGCATGTCACATTGAAAAAGTGATTTACACTTTTTATGGGGTGTTTTTCACTTTTTGATGTGATGTGTCACCTTCTAATTGTAGGTGTACCATTGGCACCCATTAAGGGAGCACAAATAATCTTTCGGCTTGCCCCCCTCCCTACGTGAAAATCCTGGCTCCGCCCCTGATTCTGGAAGTCCAAAATCCTATGATTTTTTTTTCTTTCTATCCAAGCATATGATTGGGAACTATTTCCATCGAAAAAATACAAATCACTTTTCCTTGACAACCAAACAAGACCTACAGTAACAGTAGCCACACCACAAGAAAGAAAGACGGTATTTCAGCCATGGGTTCCGGGCTTGGATTATGTGAAAGTGAATCTCGTGAGAACTGTGCAAACAGCACCACAGGCGCTGATGCATCAGTACAGAAAAGTGATTTACACTTTTTTGGGAGGTACTTCTCACTTTTTGGTGCTGATGTGTCCACACCCTGGTGCCATTTGCACAGTTCTCACGAGATTCATTTTCCCCTCATTTTTCCCCCTTCCTCAGTATATTTTATGCCTGTCTATTCCTTAATTCTATCAAGGGTCACAATGGAATAGACAAACGATTGACTTGAATTTTATTCCTATTTCTTCCTTGATAATTTATAAAATATACTATACTATGCACATCAACGATGGCTTACACTTTACACAACATTAACACAGGTCATACGTAATTTACTCTGTTAATTGCATGAGAAGTTGAAGAAGTGATATGAAGTGAAGTAGAGGTGAAGTGAAATATGATTATCCTCAACTTTCTTAAGTATTTGGTTGTCATTGGAAAGTTGAGAAGAAGTTAAATTTTTTGTAAGTTTTTTCAAAGGAAATTCAACAATCCGACTTTTTATGATGTAAAAATCAAGTTTTATTTTTTGAAAAATGGTTTGGAAAACTCATTTTCCATCTCTAGAACTTTCCACACAATCAAACATGAAGAAAATTGTACATTTAAGAAAGTTTATTTATTTTCTCCCAAAATTTGCTATTTTCCATGCAATCAAACAAAGCCAAAACCATTTGAAGTTTCTTGATAATTATGGACACTTATTAATGGTTAAACAAACCAAAATCATCTAGCAAAGGATAGCTAGGTTTTCACAAGCATGCACAAGCAATTTTGCTCAAACTGCCACGTAAAACCAAAAAAAAAAAAGAAAGAAAGAAAGAAAGAAAAAAAGAAAACAAACCCTAAATATAACTGGAGATTTTGCCAGCCTTTTTTTAGCTAAGTGACAACTCGAGCAATATGCTTACACATGCTTAAGAAAAGTTTGTTTGAGCTGATAATATTCCCACCTCAGCTAAATAGAGTTTATACCAATTATAAATGTGGATGGCAGTTTATGCCTTTGATTTAAGTTTTTAACCCGGTATCGCCCATTTTTCTACCATTTGTCCCACAATTTTCACGGCGCCATATCAAGTGCACCACACTCCTGAAGTGACTACTCACGATCTTGTATGAGCCACTAACTCCAGCTAAATTGATTTGATCTTGTCACCTATCTCTTATAACTTAAAGTCAAAGATGCCTTACGCGTTAATCAATTGCTTGTTCGAAATTCCTGTCAATCATAAGGCATCATCTGTTCTTTCAGTAATTGCTTCTATTTCTTCTCCGTTAATCTTTTCACCATTCACAATGTGACACGTATTATAGTTAACCTTGCTCTTCCGCAGCACTCGTTGATGCTATTCATATTTAAATTTATTTTTCCACGTGTCAGAATCAGGTTTCTTTAATCATTTAAAGTATAGCTGGAACCTAGTCATCTTCATTTTCTCCCGTAATCATCCTCCTTCCGGGTTCACATCACTTGCGCCGACCCTCTTAGTGCGACGTCATGAGACGAGACACAAGGGGGGTATCATTTCACTTTTCAGATGTCACATCACCCCCAAAAAGTGAAATGATACTTCCCCTCTGTCTTGTCTCACGACGTCGCACAAAGAGGGTCGGCGCAGGTGATACTTCCCCCTTCTTCCTACCACATGACTTAATCCTATCGGTGCCAATAGCTGCCAAAACATAGGTGGACCTTATCATCCTTTAACCTCTGCTGAGGGTCAAACAGGTGGAAACATCAGCATCGAAAGTGATTTACATTTTTTGGAAGCGTATGTAAATCACTTCTGATGCTGATGTGGCCACCCCTTGACCTCAGCGGAGGTTTGCATCAGCATAGAAAATCATCACCGGGTGGAAAACCATGTTAATTAGAACCCCAAAATATGATTCCACCCATATATAAGTAAACCATATAGATATTAGATTCTATTAGATTAAAGTAAAGAATAGAACAGGATAGAATTAATAACCGTGAGCGGAACCAACATGAACATCATTTAGCCAATGTATATAAATAGATGATATTTGAAACGAAAGCAAGGGTAAATTGGGATTATGACATGGGCTTCACACTAAATCTTGATAAAAACTCTTCTAGCTAGATGGGTTTGAATTCAAAAAAATGTTCAATAATAACGTATGCAGGAACATTGTTCATATGAAAAATGATAATAAATCACACGTACATAATTCATTCAAAATAAATGAGCTTTATTATATGTGGTAAAGAATCATTTAAGATGTAATAACATCTATTAATTATATCTCTTATTACAAGAGAAAACCCTCTGATTCCAACAAATAAATAAACAAATATTATAAGTTTACATCAACCATGCATTTAACATATTTATGTTGAATTGATCATGTGGTCACTTACAAATTTGTTTATCTGTTATCTCCATCATTAAACATGATGACACATTGCATATTTTAAATTATTGGAATAAGTATATAGCTATGTGGGCTATGAACCTATCCCTATAGATAGAGTTTATTGGACTTGATTGGATATATAGAACATTATTGAATTGTCACATATCCAATGAGCGTCATTAATACCAAAAGGTCCACATAGGACCATTGAATATTTTGGATTATATTCAATCCATTCATAGATCCGATTAATTTAAAACCCATGAAACTATTGATATTTTGGTAGCCTCAAAGGGGAATTAATGGTTATTTTTATTTTTATTTTTATTATTGATGGGCTCAGGGCTTATTAGCTCATGGTATGGTCCTTGAATTGTTAGACCGGTCATACATTATTACGGGATTTGATCACATTCTGAGGTAGAGAACCTTTTTTTATTTAAGTAGGCTATATTACATAGGAAACCCATCATTTGAAATCCAGCCCGGACATGGTCCCATATGTTGATAGCTATAAAAACCATTAATAGACTTATAATCTAATTTAGACCCTTGAAAGATATGTATTGTAAGTAGCATATTTAGCTTTTAAGCCCCTTAATGAGCCCAGCCCACAAACCTTAGTAATTTGATGAGTTTCTATTATGAGCTTTTAACCCATGGACTGAAAATAATTTAATGTGAATCATATTCACCATCCAAACTTTGGGCCCGAGTTTATAATTAGAACCTTTGATTTACTTCCTATTTTATGGTCTTGGTTTGATGGGCCTTTTAAATTGAATGTAATGATTTAGTGAGCTAAGTGGTGGCAATGTTTGACACAACTCATGGAACCGACACGAACCCAACATGAAATAATTGGATTTGAGTTCGAGTCAAAGCGGGTCAAACCTCATTGACACAATTAATAAATGTTTTGGGTTTGGGTTGAACCATATAGTTATATGCCCTTAACTTGGCATGACAAAAATCTGGCCCACCAACATGAATTGCCACCCGTTGGACTGAGATAGCCACAACCTTTGCTGACCATTGATTAGGTATCTCCATGTCCTAACCGTTTATTGGGTGTCGGTGGTTTACATACTAAATTGTCATGATTACCGATAGTGGTCCCCACTAAACAATAAAAAATAGTTTTCATTTTAGAGAGATAAAGGGATGTTTATTTGGATTTATGGACTCTTTATGGACCATTAACCCATTGACCCATTCTTTGGAAAGGGAGTGAATGTCCACCAAGATTTGGATTATTCATATGGTGGTCCCCACAAACCCTCCTAATGATCAGAACCATTGGTTTAAATAGAATGTTTGACTCCGATTTGATTGAAGAAATGAAAACCGTCAATTTGGATACAAGGCTGATTAACATACTTCATGATCACTGCCAATGCCCATCCAATGGCAGTACGGGACTGCATTACTTAATTATAGAAATTAAGTTAGTGGGCAATGTTTGAATAGATCTACAATTAAACAACCTTTGATATAAATGGGTGGGCCCAAGATTTCTAGTTTATAATAATGACCATAGGATCTTTGAGATGACCAGGTGACATAGATCTTCATTTAACCCTTTAGCATATATACACCTTTGATCT
Organism: Platanus orientalis; assembly: GCA_025762735.1. Taxonomy (NCBI): domain Eukaryota; kingdom Viridiplantae; phylum Streptophyta; class Magnoliopsida; order Proteales; family Platanaceae; genus Platanus; species Platanus orientalis. The sequence goes on from JAOXJP010068527.1 coordinate 25,635, forward strand.
TTGTTTAATGATAAAGACCTCCAACACCACCAAAAAGATGCAATATTGGAAGAGACCTGACCATAGTGGGTCTCCTAAGGCTCTGCTTGGTTGCTAGTAGAATGCAAGAAAGTGAAGTGAAGTAAAGTAGAGTGAAATTGTATTTTCCAACAATTGTTTGGATGATTTAGAATACAATAAGAAAACATAAGGAAATATTGCTTATTTTTAAGGATGTGCAATGTGTTTCATTCTAAAATCCAACCAATTTGATCGGATTTTGACAAAGGAAATCATGGTATTAGGAAAACCTTAAATGGAAAGCTAATACTCCAATGAGCATTTTTCTATTTTAACCAAACGGTTGCTCCATTTGGATTTTTAAATAATTGTACTGTTTTACTTTACTTTCCATTACTTAACTAGCAACCAAGCAAGGCCTAGATTTTCTTTAAGATAAGGAAGTTCTAGTTTTCTTTCCTTGGAATGTAATCTCTTATTAGGATTTTTCATATTTTAATCCCACAGGACTCTCTAACCGTCTACTTCTCCCAACACCAAAATGGGGGTTCCCACCAAACATATGAAGAAAAGTCATCCTTTATTTAAAGATTAAATAAAGACGGTTGGATTGGTGGGGGACATTTACAGCCATTGATCAATGATCAACCTTTATACTTAACGCCTCTTATGCCTTTTTCTCTCTTCTTTTTATATTTTCTTTCTAACCACGTTTTCTTGTTTCTTTTAACGTTCCAGTTGGAGTTGCAGGTTTAGAAAGGAACTCGGGAGAAGCTATATCAGGCCCTCTAAATAAATTTCCATATGACCCGTTTCTGTTTTCTTTGCTAAACAACTAAACGTGATATGAAATAAAAGAGTTAGGCATAAGCAATGGTCATGACTATGGAGGAGAGACGTAGGTGGGAGAACTGTAACGCTGCAGCAACAGTTCAACCTTGGAATGACACCGCCTTGGTTTGGCATAGATAGTGCTACCTGGCATACTATCCTCATTGGTTTTTTTTTTTTGTTGGTTGCATATGGAGTTATTCATCAAGGATCCATTTGAGCCTGGATTTCCCTCAAACATGAATTCATTATTTCTGCCTCAAGGCTTGGTAGCACAATTCTGATTGTTGCTGGCGGGAGGGAATCATGCCGTTTAAGTTTCCTTCTATAGAAGAAGGGTGTGAAATTGTGAGGGGACTGGCCTCCCCCTTTTATTTCTATTTTGAAAAAAAGGCTTCTTCCGCAGTAAAACTATACCGTTGAACTCATGGAGAGTCCGTGAAGAAAACTACATTACCATGTAAACATGGATGTTGGCCTTGGTAACACGACTTTTGTGACGTTGAACCCATAGAGAGTTCCCGTTTAACAACGCCATAATTTTGTTACCAATAGAAGCAGAGACAGAGATTCATCTTAAAGAAGTTTAATGAAGAAAGAAAGAAATAAGATATAAAGAGATATACCTGTGAGATTACCGGTGCTGAAACGTTGATGGCTTCTCCCTTCTGTTTCTCTTAAACGAAACTTTCTTTCCTCTCTCCTTTCTTCGAATCTCCTCCTCTTTTTATTTTTTATTTTATTTTTTTACAGCCTATTCTCCCTTCTCTTCTTCTTTGGGTGGGTTGAGAGGTCACCTTGAACCGTCATACTCTTTCCCACGATTTCTTTTTGTTGGAAGTTTCAATAACTTCCACGATCAACTGAAGCCATCAGGCGACGTGCGACAATTTCAAAACTTTTTAAATGAACTGCTAATGTACACTTTAAAGGTGCGGCTCATTTTGGCAAAAATATTTTGTTTTATTTATTTTTTATTTTTTTGGTTTCAACAAACATCATATTACTTACCAAGATTAAACTGCAACAAGTTATAGTTCTTTAGAGAAGTACATGCCCTTAATCTAGAGACTACAGAGTGAAAGATTTCCAAAGCTACAAAACAGAAATGACACTTCTCAATTCTCATCCTTGCCATTGCAGAACTAGCTAATACAATTGAGAAGCCGTTGGATGTGCCAAAGGTTCAAAGATCTAAAATAGTTGTTTCTAGGAATTTGACTACAATCTAACATTTTATGCCTCAACCATCATGTCATTATTAAGGGTAAGTACAATCATTGTTAAAATTAAATATAAGTAATGTTAAGCGGATGGTCTAGATTAGTTTCTTAGCCTTAAAGTTTGCTTTTTGGGAATTTTTTAGGTTGTCAATTAGGGAGAACGGATCCTCTCCTGCCGCTTATGACCTGTTAAGGTCCTGTCTAACAAGTGACAGGACACTATTGGAGGGAAAAAGTGAATTACAATTTTTGAAAAATGCATTTCACTTTTTCCCGCCAATCCATCTCCTGCCACCTGTTAGACAGGACCGTAACAGGTCATAGGCTTGCAGGAGAAGATCATTTCCATCAATTAGGTCGGGCTGTCTCAAAGCCCAATATGTTTAGTCTGATAAATGAGCGGATTAGGGCATCTGAACTTCGGGCTAGGCCGAGCTCAAGCTCAGGTTTTAGACCCGAAGTGTTATTCAGCTCGATTTTGGTCAGATTTAATTTTAGCCCGATGCCTGGCCGAAATATATAATATATAGAGCCCTTTTTTTGGCTCTCATAAGATATAGAACCCTAAGTATGTTAAACAGCCAACCGTTAAATTATATCATAATCCAATGGTCTACATATATAAACTCTAATTCCATAAAAATAAAAACATAAAGGAAGAACCACACGTTCATTCAGATCAGAACCAGATTTAAAGTTCCGTTTAATGCCCATTCACTGCCCTGTCCCCGTCCACCATCCTGCCAAGTGTAAAGGCGACATCTGTTAGTAGATCTCTTAGGACTTGAATGGTGAGATTGAGGTTGGAGCTGCTCTGGCATGGGCGGCCATCTTTGCATAATGGAGAGAAACATCGATACTACCTTGACGTTTCTGCAGTGAAAACCCAGAAGTATTGTCTTGCCCAATGCTTGGCATCTCCTAATCCCTCCCTCCTAAACCAACCTGAAAGTGTCTTTCTTCTTTGGTTGTCCTTGATTTGGAATAAGCGGTTGGATCCCACTGCATTGAGACAATAAGGAGTATCAGTGTGGCACCAGTCTACATAGCTAATGATGTCGAATCCCGATTCACCAAGATGGTCCTCTGGTTGCCCTTGATTTAGAATATGTGGTTGGATCCCACCTACACTGAGACAGTTAGGAGTGTTGGTGTGGCGCCGGCTTACACCCCTCCAACGCTCAAGTCAGTTTTTCTTACACTCTCTAAGAGAAACCTAATCTTTGAGAGTTTGTTTTTCTGCTTACCTTCCTCGTTGCTTCGTCGCCTTTTTTTATAGATAGACCCTTTTTCGGTTATGAGTTTATTACCTCGAGATCTGCATGGCCACATGACGCTGATGGGAATATTCCAAGTTTGTTAGGAGGTTGATGCGATACACATGGCAGGTCAGTATTGTTAGAGCCCTCGTGTTGTTCCCTAAGTCCAACTGTTTTACGCTCGCAACGGTCGGATCCTTCGAACTCATGTGTCGGTCGTCCGAAGTTTTACGATTGTTTATTGTTAATCCTTAGTTTGTCATATGGTTTTTGGGCGTCGTGTGACTACTAGGCTCGTCATGATTTCCTCAAAACAATTGGTTGGATCACAGTTGACCCAGTACTCAGAGGACCTTGTCATCAGTTAGACTTAGACTATGTGGTCATTGGTTTAAGCGGGGGGGGGGGGTCGCCCAACAAATTGGTTGGTGGTAATAGCTTAAAATTGTAGTATTGTCATAGTTTGAGTAGGAATTATCACATATATTTTGCATTTATTTATGCATTTTACACATAGATATATGAGATTTCTCAATATTTATTCTTATGCTTAAAATGGTG
>JAOXJP010068528.1:0-15392 GCA_025762735.1 Platanus orientalis
TCCCATTTGTAATTTGCAAACGATACCATCATCTTTTGCAATAATTCCCAATGGTAGATTAGGATGTTGAGATGTGTTTTGCGGTGCTATGAGACAATTTTAGGCCTTCGGCTAAATTTGGGAAAAAACACCTTTATTGCTATAGGGGAGGTCCCTAATTTGGATCAATTGGCGGCCGATTTAGACTGTAAGCAAGGAAAGCTTCCATCCACGTACTTTGGGCCCCCTTGGGGTGTCATATAAATAGAAGGAGGTTTGGTTTCTTTTGGTTGATTGGATGAAGAAAAAGTTAAGTGATTGGAAGGCTCGGTATCTTTCACATGGAGGCAGACTCACCTTGATAAATACTTCACTAGCAAGCATTCCAATTCATTTCTTATTCATTTTAGTCATTCCCAAGTTGATTGGTAACTCCCTGGAAAAGATTCAAAGAGATTTTCTTTGGCGAAAGGGGGATGACGGGAGGGGTCTGCATTTGGTTTCATGGGAGAGGGTATGCACTCTGAAAGACAAAGGGGGAGCTGGCTTGAGACGCTTGGAGTCCATGAATAAGGCACTTTTGTGTAAATGAATGTGGAGATTTGGGAACAAGTCAGGCAGTTTATGGAGGTAGGTTGTGGTTGAGAAGTTTGGAATTGTAGACGTGTGGAATATCATGGCACCAAGGGGGCCTTATGGGTGTAGCCCTTGGAGGGGCATAGTGTAGTATGCATCTACATTTAGGGTGGGGTTGGCGTTTAAGGGGGGGAATGGAAGCCGAGTAAAATTCTGGGAGGATATTTGGTTGGGGAGAGGTTGCTAAGACAGGACTTCCCTGACATGTGTGAGTTGGCTGCGGAGCCAATGTCCTTGGTGGCAGCTAATTTCTCCGTCCATGGCAGGGAGATTGTGTGGAATCCAATCTTTAGAAGGAATTTGCTTGATTGGGAAGTCCCCAGAGTAACGGACCTACTAGCTCGATTATAGGCTTCTTGTATTGATTCAGACCAAGAAGATAGGTGGCTTTGGAAGGCTTCTGTGGGAGGAGGGTTCTCGGTGAAGTCTTGCTCTGAGCACATCGCTACGACATGTCAGATGGATGGCCCATGGAGGGAAGTTTGGAACCACAGGATACCTCCTAAGGTCCAATTTTTTATGTAGACAACGGTGATGGGGAAGATATCTACCACAGAAGCTCTATGGAGAACAGGTTTTTATTTACCTAGCATTTGTCTTCTTTGCTATCATGCTACGGAGATGGCTCTCCATCTCCTTATCCACTGCCCTTTTTCATGGAACATTTGGTGTGGCATCTAGAGAGACTTCGGCTCAACTTTTGTTGTACCCATGGATTTAGGGAGCCTTCTTCTTGGATGGAGGAATTTGGCGCTTAGCTCGTTTGATAAGAGGTTGTGGAGTTTGGTGCCAGCTGCGGTGTGTTGGGCGATCTGGCTGGAAAGGAATAACCGTGTATTTAGAGGGCAGTCAAAGCCTGCCTAGAGGGTCTATAAAAGAGCCAAGAATTCTATCTTATCTTAGAGAGGAGGTGTAAGGGTTTTGAGGGGATTCCTTAAGGGGACCTTATCAGAAATTGGGACAGTGTCATTGGTTTAACTGAATATTGAGGTCCTTGTATTTCTTTGAGGGTTTTCCCTACTTTTTCTTCTTCTTTTTGGTTGGCATTTTTTGTCCCATTTTGTTGTTCTCTCTCTTTTTCTACTCAATAAAATTTTTTTCCTATAAAAAAAAAAATGTATTAGACCTCTTCTTGAAATACCTCTCCCTCGAGTTCACCCTTAGTCTCTCTTTATATTCTGGCATAATTCATTTATTTCCTCTAGGCTTCACCAATGCTAAAAGAAGATGGCTTGTCTAACCTTCAAAAATCTATTATTCCTTGGTATTTAGTGGAACTAAGATGATTTTCTTTTCATCATTTTGAAACATATACTTGTTTTGATCACCTCAGTGAACTGTCTTATTGTTAAATTGCCACGGTTGGCCCAATAGAATATAGCAAGTCTCCATCACATTTCCATTGGGATTCACTTGTATAGGGAGACGAACAAGCTGTATAAAATACTTTTTGAACACTTTGTGTAGTTCATCATATTGGTGGATGCTTTCCCATATACACTCATGATGCAAAATTCAAGGAATTTCTTTGTTACTAATTAACTAAAATAAAATGATTGCCCCCTCTTTGACATTTGCTATTTAACCTCAAAAAAATTTGTTGTATTAACAACTTATTAGTATTTAAATTTTATTACCTAAACCATCTCTCAAGCCAAGTAGGAAAGAGGGATAGTTTCTCTAAAGACGATTTCTCTCTCTCTCTCTCCCTCTTCCTCTTCCTCTTCCTCCTTCCCTCTCTCTCTCTCTCTCTCTCTCTCTCTCTCTCTCTCCCCTTAATATCTTGGGTGAGAAAGTATAATAAATGTGGACACTTTGAAGGTAACTATGATAATTTCTTTCTTCAAGAAAGGCCTCTATAGAAAGGGTCTTAATTAAGGAACCTTGCTGTGGTCTCATTGGTAATTTTGGCTTAAATTTCATAATGACGCCAACATAATGGGTATCCTCACTGTTTTCCTCAGAATCTGTAAATTCAACACCCTCAATCAGGCCCTTTCGCATCCATAATGTTACTGTCTTTGTCTTTTACTTTAATATCCATGATGAGATTCTTTTGTGGGCACTGGAATGTGCGGTGCCCTCTTCCCTTACACTTGTAGCAAGTGTCATAAGATTGTTTTACCTCCTCATTAACTTTAGGACCACTTTGAGGTTTGGGGAAGAGTTAGGGTTTCAGGTGTCATATTCATTGACTCCGGTTACTTTTTTTCTTATCCACTGGTGAGGTTTGTTGTCTTGGTTTATCTTTAGCCCTATGGGCATGCGAATACGCAGCATGAAGGTCAGGAAGATCCAGATGAGTGAGATAATGTCGAATCTCACTGTGCAGTCCTGCCACATAGCATGGCACACGCTGTTCCATTCGTTCATCAAATCAGGTTCTCAATTTCAACTTGTAAAAATCCCGAGTATAGGTATCCACATGCTAGTTCCATTGTTTAAAGTTTACTTTAGCGTATAAATCTTTGACATAGAAAAGTGGAACAAATCTAGTGCACATGGCCCCTTTCATGTCTTCCTAGTTAGTAATGGGCCCCTGTCCTCTTAGTTGTCATTGCTGCATGTGGTCCTCCCACCAGATTAATGGCAACCCTTTAAGACGGGCTGTGCTTAAAAGCACTTTCCTCTCATCTGGCACAGTCTAGAGCCTGAAAACATGTTCTATGGAGGTTAGGCAATCCAAAATGAGTCTGCACCATCGTCCCTATCGAAATCAGGAATATCCAAAGATGTGGGCACATCTTACAGACCACACATATCGTGATTGACAATGTTACACCAGGTGACCTAGAACTGTTGAGCAAGCTAGTCTATGTTCCCTTCAAAATGGGGGATTTGAGAGATAATGTAGTATGCTATATCAGCCGGTTTGAGATGTGTGACCTACTATTAGGAAGGCCATGGCAAAGGGCCAAGATGGTCTTGTATAAGTCAACTGCTAACACTGTCACTGTGCGGCTCGATACCACACATATCACATTCCATTCCCAGCCCATGGAGTTGATACCGAAGTGAAGACACCACTGTCCATCTAGCTCATAAAGCATTTTGAAGAGGAAGTGTGTTGCTGATCTTTGTAATTCGTGGGAAAATTCTTTCCCAATTGGGCAGAATAATGAGATCCAACTCAAGTGGCAGTTGTAGATGGCCGTGAATTGGGTTTGGACCCTATTAAAGGGTCACATTTGGCTAAGGGGGAGTGTGTTATTTCTTTTAGTTTGGGATGGTTTTGTAATGAATTAGATGTCATGGGGGGACCCACAAGGCATGGGGCGACATCTAGGGGAGGCTTAGTTTCATTTACTTATTAATTTCTATTTTAGGCAGGTAATTTAGAAGGATATATAATATGGCGCTTAGTAGTTTCTTGGTTGTTGCCAAAGGGAATAATGGCTGGAACTGTAAAGGGCCTACAGCCACCCATACACGTTTGGGGAGGATGAAAGAAAAAAAAAAGTGAGTTTTTATTGAATTAACTTGTGCCTTGGGTTTAGTCTATTCAGGCCTTCTTGCTTCGGTATTCCAGAAGTTCCAGCTACTACTATACCTGTGTGGGAGATTTCATTTAGATGGTGATCATGCAACAACCCTAAGGCTGCTTCTTATACATCAATATTCTCAGTTGTGGTCCGCAGAGATAAGTATTGCATCCACTTCTGTTCTGGTTTATTATGATCTGTTAAACCTGAGTTGAACATCTTGAATTCTGGTAACAAAGCCAGTCGTTCCATTTATACTCTGGGCTGAATCTGAGTTTATTTAGGTGTCAATAATTTGTGTGTAAAGTCTAACGTGTGGGCTTATTTACTGGATTACTGTTAATCTATTTAGGGCCCATAACCCACAGTTGTGTAGGGGCTTGTCAGCTATCCTATAGCAAACCTCCTTTTCCTTTCTTTGGAATCTCTCTTTTTTTTTTTTTAAGTCAAACTTTTTTATTTGGATTACTTACATTTTGTCAAAAAAAAAAAGAAAAAAGAGTAAGTTGTCAAAAAATTCAAGATATTTATGTAATAGCATATAAGATTTATAATATTTCATTTTATTATTTTGGTTTAACAAGACCCAATGGTTCGACTGGTTCATTGATTGAACCATTGGTTCTTTAAAAAACAATGGTCTACGACAAACTGTACTATTTTAACCATTGAACCTTGTTTCGTTGTTGGGCCTGTTGTTTTTAAATCATTGCTGTGAAAGGAAGATGGAATTTTATGGGGCTAATTGATTTTTCTTTTAATTTTTGAACTTCTCCTTTGTCCTTATTACTCTCTAAAAGTTAGTTACTTTCACAAATTGTTTTAGTTTTGTAAGTAATATGATGCGTATATGGATTACAGATGGAGCATGTGTGTGTGTATATTTCTGCATTCGTCTCTCCTATATCATAAATCTTAAGCTGTACTTACATGTTCATTTCTGTTATAATGCTTCCGATTTATGATTTTTTTGTATGCTTTGGTGTCTTCACGCAACAAATACTTACCCTTTTGATATTATCAATGCAAATATTGATAAATTATATAAATCAAACCTCTTTAATGTGGAACTCTAACATATGGAAAGGGGTTTCTTTGTACCTCATAATGTGTGAATATGTGTATTTTCTTATGCTTTATGCGGAATATCATCTGAAACTTTTTTGTTCTTGCCAGAACGGGAGAAAAGTGCCACAAAAGAAGCCATTTCCATCCTTGAAAAGGTTTATATCAAGTATCTTACTCATATCATTTTGATATTTTGTAGAGCTTAGTTGTGTTTGTTTCTGTAATGGATATAATGATAGTGAAAAATTAAAATGCATCATTGGGTGCAAATAATACAACATTGCAATGGTAATTCATTACTCTAGTGGGGCCCAAAGGTCTTAGATGACAGCTCTAAGATTCCTCCAAGATATTGGAGATATTTTGAGATCTTGGGGTTCCACAAAAAGCAAATCGTCAGCCCCTATTTTAGAGTCCGTATTTCTTTGAAGTCTTTATATCTTTCAGTAATTTATTTTGATAGGATTCTTACTTTTTATAGTCTATAGTTTAGGGAAAGTCAATAAGTCAAGGGTCCGAAGATTGTAGGAGTTTTATTAGCCTAGGATTTTATTTTATTTTTCAAATGTTGTAAATGCCTATATATGGGCCCATTGGTATCAATAAAAAAGTCAGTGAATTGTGATGATGAAAGGAATTGATTTGGAGTGCTGGAGTACCCCACAAGTGGGTTTGGAATCTCTCCCCTATCCCTCACATTTTGGGTGAGCTTCTTCTCTCTTCTCTATTTTTTTTCTCTATCTTCTCTCCTCTCTCTTTCTTCTCTCTTCCATGTCATCTTTTCTTTTTGTTTCTTCTCTCATCTTCTTCTTTGATTATCTCATTTTTCTCTATTCTTCTTATCTCATTTCTTGATTCAAGTTCTGGAAAATTTTCTGCACAGTTCACATCCCTCTTATCATCAAACTTTCCACCATCTAAACCTAATTTCCCATCTACCCTACCTTCTAAACCACAAACTAAGACTGTTTAAGCTATTTCTCCATATTTCCAAGCTTTAAATATTCAAGATTCTATCAAGAAACCTACCTTTTAATCCTTTATTTGCCTACTGGATTTTTAGACTATTTATCCCCACCAAACAGTCCACATAAGAACCTGTTTGGCTCACTAAACCTGACCTGATTTGTGTCCCACATGTCTCCTACAACAGCCTCTCTTCTTCCTAATTTGGTGGATCCATAACTCTACATAATCAGCACTTCCCTTGGACTGTTGTGCTGCATCCCTTTGGAGGTATGGGTTTGAAAGTGAGAATTTATGGGAAATGGTAGTAGCCAACTATGGTATGGAAGAGTTGGGATCCTCGGGAAGTGAGGGGCGCTATGGTACTAGTCCATGGAAAGGGATTATGAAGATGATGCAGGTTTTCAAAGAAGGCATTGGGTACAGGGTGGGAAATGACCAGAAAATCAGTTTGGGAGGACAAGTGGTTAGAGGAGTATCCTACGAAGGACATTTTTCCAAACATATTTAACTTGGCAGTGGACCATAAAGCAAAGATCACGGACTATGTCGTGATGAATTGTAGCAGGGTGGTATTGCAACTGTTGTTGAGGAGGTCAGCCTTTGATTATGAGATTTCGTCAATAGTGAACTTATTGGACAGATTGGAGTTGGGCCCATAGTTGCCCGGAAGTTTGGTACTGGGTATGAGGCTTGTTTCCTGGGAAATTGAATTTGATTTGGCTTCCCCAAGTTTTGGGAAGTGCCTGGTGATTGGTGATGGGAGTGGAAAGAATCGGGGAAGCGAGTGGAAGCGTCTGGGAAAGTGACTGGGAAGCAATCACAGAAGCTGAATTATATTTTCTTTTATACGTAAACCCAATGCTATTGGCATGGAATAAAACATATCTCTATGAGATTTAATATTGATTTTATTGTTTGTGTTATTTCATTCCTACTCAATAATATAGATTTAAAAAAAAAAAAAAAAGGCAGTCCCAGTGCACAAGGCTACTGCGGGGTCTGGGGAGGGTCAGATGTACGCAGCCTTACCCCTGCAAGCAGAGAGACTGTTTCCATAATAATAAAGATTCAAACTTGATGTTTTTTTTTTTTTTTTTTTTTTTGAGCGATAAAAGGATTAACTTTATTTCAAAAAAAGAAGAACAAGAGACATCATGTGAAATGGAAAGACAACTCCCAAATTACAAATCCTCACACCAGATCAAATACTACTCTATCTCATCAAACTCATACATAATGTACACCCAATTAAAGATGCTGTAAATGAAAGCTGCAACCTCCACATGATCCCTATGCCTACCTTAAAAAACTCCTAGCATTTCTTTCCTTCTACATGCCCCAACAAATGGCACCTTGATGTAGGACAACCTAGTGATGGGCTGATTCCCTCTGGGTTATAGGTCCACAAATTTACGATATGTTTCCACTTATGTAGGTGATCAATAATAGCACTTTAGAAGACCAGGCAAGGGTAAATAAAGTCTAGATAATCCCACAAAGTGTTGGTTTGATAAAAGCAATGTATCACCTTCAGTTAGCCAATGGCAGACATTGTATGTAGTTTATAAAGAAGGTTGTACAGGCTGCAGCATAGTTATAAAGACAAAGGGCAAACAGGGCCGTAACAAACGAGTTTAAGGTGCTGTGAAAGTGGCAGTAAACAACCAATAATGAAGGCATCACATCTCAGATGCATGTTCTATTGATGGAACTTCATGCTTTGCATCGAGGACTCAAGATTGCAGCTAACTTAAATCTGCTCCACCTGATAGTAACACTGGATCCAGAGCTTGCGATTGAGATTATTGCTAAAAAATATACCCATCCGTGGAGGGTGTTATCCATTGTGGGAAAGATACGAAGACTGCTGGCCCAATTTGAAAGTTACAAAAGTCAACATGTTTGGTGTGATGCAAACCAACCAGCTGATATGCTTGTGACCTTGGCTACTAGAGATGAAGAATGGATTCTTCATACGGCTGATTTCAACTCAAATCTCGTAGAATTAATTAGGAATGATGCTCAACAATGTACATACACACAAATGTAATTCTTGTTCTTGATTAATAAAATCTTATTACTTACTGAAAAAAAGGATTAAATCACTAGACTAATGCCAAAATCAAGTCTGGAAATTTTGGACAGCAATCAAGAAGAGTTAACAACTCCCACTGGACTTGTCCAATGAGACTGAAATTTAGCAAGGTGATAGCTCTACATTCCCAGAATAAACCCCTCAAATTTTGGAACAAACTGAATAGAGAATGTATATAAAGTAATATCAGATATGTTATGAAAATTCAGCAACGCAAATCGGCATTTTATCAAACAGATTGTTGGCATGCATAAATCAGAATTTTCTGTGCTTATTATAGAGACCCATGAGTGCTGTTTTTAGGCTCAGAAAATTACTGAGATCAATAAAACAATGGGAACTGGGGTTTAGGGAAATTCTGAAACGGTAAAATAGCAGAGGGATTGAATAAACAAGGTTCATAAAATTTTTGGAAAGATGAAAACAACAAGGATAGCTAAAACAGGATTTGGTCCCTTGGGATTTCAATTTAGGATTGGGAAAATCAAACCTCAGTCTTTTAAATCACCAACCAACACAAGAACATGGAAGTAGAAAAGGATAGAAATCAACTGGTTCCAAGGCTTCTCAGCAAGGAAAATCATAAACACAAGGCTTCTCACCAGTCTCAGGAAAGAAAGGTTGCCATCAATTTCTAAGAGTCTTCATTTCAGTGTTCCCTTAAAAAATAGGGTCCCGTACATCTTATAAAGTGATGCCCTACTAGAAAAGACACAGAGTTCTCAAAATACCTAAAATAAAAAATTAAAGACACTTGTGTCCCGTAACTCTGATAACATAGAAGAAAAGAAAAATAACATAAAACAGTAAGATAAAGTCCATGTGATGTCCTCCATGGCTGCACATGTATGGTGCATGTGTGGGCCCCACATAGGATGTGACACTAATGTCCACATCAGTGACCCCCGGTACTTGGGCTGTCTTCTTCAAGGGTGATGGTCAGTGGCTTTTGGTGCTACATGGAAGAAGGTATGGAGACTGCTATGGTGGTGCCAACAGCTGTATGTTGGTTGTTGTGGTAACATAATAATGGAGTTTTCAAAGACTATTCAGAGCCTTCTTTCAAGGTGTACAAGAGAGCTAAGGAGAAGGATTGTTTTTGGTTTTCAGTGTAGCGGATGTACTCATTTAGGTACTGGGGGTCCCATGTTATAGGAATGGGATCCAGTTATATGAATGTAACCATGTCGAAGGGCTTTTAATTTCTTGTATGATTTGGTTTGCTTTCTTTGTATAGCCTGGAGATATCTAATACCCCCCTTTTTTTAGTAGAATTTTCTTCTTTTCTTATCCAAAAAAATAAAGACGGTCCTTAAGAAGATGTCTAGGGAAAAAGATGGAAGGGATATTATCTGCTTTACATGTAGATCCTGTGGACTTCCTTCTATGGCCTAAAGGTGAATACTGTTAACCGCACTTCCTGATGCTGCTGCTGATAGTTCAGGATCTGAGGAAGAGTTGGAAGGCATGAAAGAGCCTCCAATTCCAGTCTGGCCATTACCCAAGGAAGACCTTTATGTCTGCCATGACATAATTAGACATGAGATGTGAACTATTCTGACAGCTGGGAATTGCTTCAAAAGATGATGATAAAGAGCTTGTGCATATTGTAGTTGATTCTGGAATTTCATTGAACTTAATTGCAAAAAATATTGTTGATGTGCTGAATTTTGGAAGAAGCACATAACTAGAATCTGTTTACCTTCCATGGCTTTAAGGCTAGATAAATGGAAGAACATGGGTACATGGACTTATGGATAAGTGATTTTATAGATGCATGTGATATCATTCTTGGAAGACCATGGATCTATGACAACAATGCTGTTTTATTCGGTTGAAGGACACTGTTGAAGTTTGGAAAGATGGGAAGCAATCCTTTGTTCCTTCTATTATGACGTTAAACCACGTAGGAAGAGAACATCGACTTCCAAAGACAAGTCTCTATGTACAAGTCATACTTTTTCCCACTAGAGGCAATGATGCAGGGTATGAATTATCTTCAGTCTCCATGTTCGTCATGGGACTCCAATGGGATCCTTCTTAGGGATCAGCCATGTAGATCCCATATGGAAAATATATGTGCCTCTTCATTAGATTAATTTAAACTGAGTTTTTTTTTTCCACCACTAATCGGACAGAGAAAACTCTTAATCATAAAAGTCTTAAAAAGTTCTGGAATAACTACTGTAATTCCTCAAAAAAGATTTACTCACCCAGCACCCCAATTTTGGGGTTTGTGTTTCTGTACATCTGATGACGTTGGCCCTACATTGAAAAATGATGAAGATTCTTCTGGTGTTGATCTTCTATTTCAATCATGCTTTGTTACCAAGAAAAGAGGAAGAAGAAGATTGTGAGAAAGAGAGAGCGAATGGGAGTTGAGTCTTGAGAGAGTCTCACAAGTCCGACTTAATTATATATCTGGGTGATTTACAAATCTGTTGTTGATAGTGTGTAACACATGAATATTTATATACACACTTGTTCATTACAATACTCCCCCTCAAGTGGGGCATAAATATCGACCATACCCATCTTTCCAATGATGTCATAGTGTTTAGTTAAAGTTATTGACTTTGTGAGGATTATCATGGCTGTCACTTTTTCATGTATGAAATTTTGGTCTATTTTAATATATTCAGTTTTGTCATGTTGAATTGGGTTATGAGCGATACCGATAGATGGTCTACTCATAGTTGCAGGGAAGCTTGTTATAAGGTGGGAAGTTCGCATCTTGAGAAGCTCGTTTGGGAAGCTAATTCCATTTGGCTTCCCATGTTTGGGAAGCTCGGTGAAATGAATGGAAGCTATTTAGGAAAACGAGTGGAAGCCTCTGGATAAGCGAGTAAAAACATTTGGAAAATTATTAGGAAGCGATCCAAGAAACAAGATTGTATTTTATTTAATGTAAACCCTATGCTATTGGCATTGAATAAAATATTATATAAGAGATATTGTAATGATTTTGTAGGGGAAAAAGATTTAGTATTGAATTTATTGTTTATATTATTTTATTCCAATCCAATAAAAAAGATTCAAACTTTAAGATGTTAGTTATTTACCAAAAAAAAAAAAAAAAAAACTTTATGTATGGTAAAATCTAAGATATGTTGGTTATACTAATAACAAGTGGTTTACATATTGATTTATATGTCATGACTCTTTGTTACTTAGTATAGTTTTAAGGTTTTTTTTTGTACTTCATTAGGTGTATTCACTTTAATATATTGTAGTTGAAATTATTAATTGTACCTATAAAAAAAGAAGAAATTATTAATTATAACTTATTTTTATTTACTTTATTATTGTTTTCCGTTTATCGCTTCCCAAGGATTTATTGAGCCTTGCTTCCTGCTTCTCGCTTTCGCATTGCTTCTCGCTTAGTAACTATGCTCCTACTATCATAGTATAACTTTTTTTGTAACCTTATTGGAAAGCCAAAACCTGCCATTGAGATTTGATTCACAACAACTCACAAGCTCCATGAGCCATAGCCCTTTACTTTGCTTCAGCATTGGATCAAATTGCAACTGATTGTTTCTTCTCCAAGTAATTAGATTCATGATGCAAGACAGCATAGGGCTGTTGATTCCTGCGGACGTGGGCCTAAAGAAAACCTAAAACAATAGCTTTGATTAAGAATAAACACAAGACTGGGCTCTGGAAAATTTGGGCAGTAGATAGGAAATGACCAATCTCTTCTAAAGAGACTAAGATTTAGTCAAAAGGGCAAGTTAACTTTAGAAAACTTGGGCTAAAATAAGTTACGGATTACCATAAATCCCTTAATTAACCTTGGCATTCATGCCTTATTACATAAAATCTAGAAATTAAAAATTTCTAATCTACCCATGGCCTTTAGGCCTTGTTACATTCGAACGCGCTAATATCACCCATGGTCATCCAACTTCTTTTTTATCGCATAAGCTCCCGCATCAATTCTCCTATAAGTGTACAATTTGTAGAGGTATCTTTGATCTATAATTGAAGTAGCCTAGTCTACATTAGTATATGCTATTATAGATAGATGTCCATTCCTGTGAAATGACCTAATAAATATGCCTTTGTTAGGAGCACGTTTCACTTGGTTGAATTTCCAAGAGTCCTTGTCCTTAAGTAAACTGGACAGGTTCCTAGTATCTACTGATTGGGATGACTTATTCTCTCCGATAGTAGTCGGTTCCCTTCCTTGTCTGGGATCCGATCATTTGCCAATTCTGTTGACAAGAGGATCAGAGCAAAGAAACATGGGACCCTTTTCCCTTTTAAGTTTCAGAATATGTGGTTATTGCATCTAGGTTTTGTTGAGTTGGTAAGGGGTTGGTGGGAGGAGTTGGAGGTGTGGGCCCCCCTCAGTCAAAGATTTCGTCTAAAGCTGAAAGGGGTTAGGGATTGATTGAGATCCTGCAATAGAGATGTCTTCGGGGACATTGAGAGGAAGAAAGCATCTTGTCTGGAGTCCATTTAGGGGTGGGATCGGTTGGAGGAGGAGGGGGAGATGACTGTAGAGCAAAAGATATCCAGAAGGGAATCTAAAGCTGAGTATGACAGGATCCTTGCCATGGAGGAAGTGCTGTGGCGCCAGAAATCGAGGGTGCAATGGTTAAAAGAAGGCGATGGCAATATGAAGTTTTTTCATAAGATGGCAAATGCAAGGAGATCCATTAATGGCATTCATAGTCTCTTTATTGGGGAGGAAAGGGTAGATAATATTGACACCATCAAGAATCATGTGAAAGTTTTTTTTCAGGAATTTGTATTCAGATGACAGGCCCCTGAGGCAGAAGGTGGATGGATTGGCTATTCCGTGTTTGGGAGAAGGCATGGTAGAGTAGCTGGAGAGACCGTTTTCTGAGGAGGTAAAAAAAGCAGTGTGGTCTCTAGATGGGGATAAGGCCCCAGGGCTTGATGGGTTTACTATTGCTTTCTATAAGGCATGTTGGGATGTGATTCTGATGGATGTGATGATGGTATTTCATGACTTCTTTGATAGAGGTAGTGACGCCACATATATTTCTTTGATTCCTAAAAAAGAAGGGGCTGAGAGAGTATCAGATTTCTGTCTTATAAGTTTGGTGGGTAGCACCTACAAGATAATATCCAAATGCCTAGCGCTTAAACTCCTAGAAGTCCTCCCCAGTCTAGTGCCCAAAGATAAAGGTGCTTTTTTGAAGGGAAGGAACATGGTGGATGGAGTGTTGTGTGCTAATGAAGTGATAGATGCTTGCATTAGGGAAGGCCAGGTGGGGGTGGTGATTAAACTAGACCTTGAAAAAGCCTATGACCATGTTAATTGGGGTTTCCTATTATATGTTCTAAGGAGATGTGGGTTTGGGGTTCGATGGAGGGAGTGGATTCGTAAATGTATCAGCCTAGCCTCGTTCTCTGTTCTGGTGAATGGAGTACCTAAGGGCAACTTTGGGTGCTCCAGGGGTCTACGTCAGGGTGATCCTCTCTTTCCTCTTTTATTCATTTTGGTGGCTGGGGTCTTAGGAGGTCTTCTTGAGAAGGCAGCAGCGGTGGATATGTTTGAAAGTTTCTCCCCAGATAGAGGTGATATTATGGTCTCTCATCTCTAGTTTGCAGACAATACTATTATTTTTTGTGATAACTCTCAGCGCTAGATCAGGATGCTTCAGTGTGTTCTCAGGTGTTTTGAGGCTGTGTTAGGTCTAAAGCTCAATCTACCTAAGAGTTCCTTGATTGCCATTGGAGATGTTCCGAATTTGGATCAGTTGGCGACAGATCTAGGATGTCGCATGGGGAGCCTTCCTTCATTGTACTTAGGAATGCCTCTTGGTGCCTCCTTTAAGAAAAAAGAGATTTGTTATCTGATTTTAGAGCGGATGAGGAATCGGTTGGCTGGTTGGAAAGCTCGTTATTTAACCAAACGGGGTCGGCTTGCCGTGATTAAGTCTTCTCTTGCTAGCATTCCAACGTATTTCCTCTCTTTGTTTGTGGTTCCATCCTTGGTTTGTAAGGCCATGGAACAAATTCAGCAAGATTTCCTGTGGAAGAGGGACAGAAAAGAAGGGGGCCTTCATTTGGTGGCTTGGGACAGGGTGTGCATTCCTAAGGTGCAGGGGGGAATAGGAATCCAGAAACATCTTATGAATCAGGCGTTGTTGTGTAAATGGCTTTGGAGGTATGGGGAGAGTGACGGCTACTTGTGGAAGAATGTGGTGGATGCAAAGTATGGGTCTCAGAATGATTGGACCTTGACAGTTTTAAGGAGGACCTATGGTTGTGGTCCTGGAGGGGCATATTGAAGTTTCTTCCTCTGTTTAATTGAGGATTGGCTTTCGAAGTGGGTGATGGTAGTTATATCAGATTTTGGTTGGATGCATGGTGTGGGGAGAGACTGTTGAGGTTGGACTTCCCTGAGATCATGGCTATGGCTGAGGATCCTGATTGGGTGGTGGCTTCAAATATGGAAATCCATGGTGGGGATGTGGTGTGGCAGCCAAGACTAAGGCGAGCAACGTTTGATTGGGAGATTCCAAGGCTGATTGAGTTTTTGAACCATTTGCAGAGTGTTCAGGTTAATATTGGTGAGGTGGATCACCGGGTGTGGAGGAAGGGCTCCGGGGGTTTTTTCTTGGTCAAATCTTGCTACGAGTGTGTGGTTGCAGTCGATGAGGTGTCAGGCCTGTGGAAAATGGTTTGGTATAATGCGGTCCCTCCAAATGTTCATTTTTTATGTGGGTTGCTAATTTAGAAAAGATTTCCACCATGGATATGCTTCAGCGAAAAAGTTTTTCCCTCCCTAGCATTTGCCTCCTCTATTACCATAATTCAAAATCTTCTTTCCATTTACTGATCCATTGTCCTTTCTTGTGGGATATTTGGTGTGAAATTGCAAATGATTTTGGAATTCCTTTCATAGCTCCTTCCTCTTGAAGGCAGCTTCTTCAAGGATAGAGTTCTTCGGCTTTCACCCCTTTTGAGAAGAGGGTTTGGAATTTAGTCCCGGCTGCCATGTGTTGGGCAATTTGGTGGGAACGGAATAATCGGGTTTTCAGATCTTACTTTGAACCAGCTTTCCAGGTGTATAGAAGAACTAAGGAGCTGATTTTTTTTTTTGGGCTAGGTTGTGCAAAGGATATGATGGTATTCCAAATGGGGCTCTCTTACGGGATTGGGATATTACCATTGGGTGTACT
>JAOXJP010068539.1:0-15392 GCA_025762735.1 Platanus orientalis
ACATCATTCTCCCCCAACTGAGATAATTGAATCAAACTTTATTTATGAATTTCCATGCGTAGCCCCGAACCCCTAGTATTCATCTCCTGATTTAATACATAACTCTTTAGTTCATTTCTGTCTTTTCTTTAGAATTAACTTATTTAATTTTTTTACCTTCAGGACACAATCAAACTCTCACTCTTCTTTATTCTTGCTAATTTTCTATTGTCATTTTTTTTCTCTTGTGGTTGTTCGTTCTTCAATCACTGTGGATCGATCCCAGTCTTACCAGGTTTCTAGTACTTTGCTACACCCTGCACTTGGGGTTGTTTTACTCTGAGTAGTGTGCTCTTTGGAGTGCATTATTCAGAACGTAGCAATATCAGCCATCAAGTGCATTTAATATGAATATTATTCCTTACTATCATTTATAAATTAAGGAATAAATTGGTTGAATTAAATAGTTAAATTTTCTTATTTAAAGAGGCTTTCTGAAGCTGAATTAATATTCACAATAAGAGTTTTCCAACATTGTGAAGTATTAATCATTGTAAAAATTGTGATACTAGCCTACTGAGAGGCATTGAATACTGGAAATTTATTACTTTAACTACTACTTTGATTATTGAGTCTTCACCAAAGCCTCTAGAGACTTAGTACCTTCACAGGACCCACTAGAGGTTTGATTGGCACTTACCAGAATCACCAAATGCGTTTGTTAGTGACCGGAGTTCACTAAGAGTGTGGGTTTATTATTTTTTCCTATAATAGCTGGAGTCTATTAATAAAAATTAAAGTAGCTTAATTTGAGCTTTTGAATAGTGGGCGTAGGTTTGGATTAGCCAAACCACTATAACCTTGTCTCAGTGTGTGATTGCTTTTGTTCCTATTTGTCTATTTTACTTTAGCAATGTGTTCATTCTAATTATTTAGTTAATTGCATTACTATTTCATCACACATACACATGGGAGACAAAAACAAAGTGAACTATAATTTGGAAGGGTAATTATTTATAAAAAAGGTTCTAAAAGAAAATAAAATCCTATTCACCCGCCCCCTCTAGGATTCTAGAACATTCAACCCGTAATTTCAATTGGTATCAGAGCGGGTTGTTCTTATTTGGGCTTAACATCCTGAGCTAGATCTTGTCTAGATTCTAGAATCATATATGGCTTTTAAGGATGAAGGATATTCAACCTCTAGACCCCCTTTTTTATGGCTCAAATTATGCCTATTGGAAAGCTCACATGAGCTTCCTTAGAGCTATGAACATAGGAATGTGGAACTCTATTCTCACTAAATACACTAAACCCACCAAGGAATAAAAGGATTAGAACACAAATGACAAGAATGCATATAGTTGCAACTATATAGCATTAAATTCCATTGTGTGTGCTGTTAGTGGGGATGAGTTTAGAAGAATTTATAGTCTAGAGACTGCTGATGAAGCATGGAAGCTTCTTGAGATTACTCATGAAGGAACTAGCACAATGAAGCAATCTAAGCTTGAAATGGTTACCTCAACCTTTGAGTCCTTAAGGATGGAAGAGGATGAGTAATTCATCAATTTTCATACCAAACTCCAAGACATAGTTAATTCTATGAGAGGACTTGGTGAGAGTATACCTGACTCTAAAATTGTCAGAAAAATCCTTAGATCATTACCTAAAAGGTTTCACCCTAAGGTAATTGCTATCAAAGAAAGAAAGGACATAGACACCATAAAAGTAGAAGAACTAATAGAGTCAATACAAACATTTGAACTTAAACTTAGACTCATTAGTAAAAAAAAAATGTGTTGCTTTAAAAGTTAAGGACACTTCTAGTCAAAGTGATGACTCTAATGAAGAAATTGTACATATGGCTAGAAAGCTTAGAAAACTCTCTATAAAGGCAAAAAACATGAAGAGAAGGAATTTTCCCCCTAGGAGAACATATGAAAACACTAGAAGGGTCAATCCAAGAAATACAACTCAATGCTATGATTGCAAAGGGTATGGATATATGGCAGTTGAATGTGCCAACAAGAATAAGAGTAAAGCCAAAGACAAA
Source organism: Platanus orientalis (assembly GCA_025762735.1). Classification (NCBI taxonomy): domain Eukaryota; kingdom Viridiplantae; phylum Streptophyta; class Magnoliopsida; order Proteales; family Platanaceae; genus Platanus; species Platanus orientalis. The sequence goes on from JAOXJP010068539.1 coordinate 2,036, forward strand.
GCAATGACAGCCACATGGGACGAAGACTTTGATGAGTTTGACCATGAGTCATTAGGGAGTGATGATGAGTCATTTCAGGATGTTAGGGCTTTTATTGTCTTCACTGAGCTCCTTGAGGAGGGTTCAAGTAGTGAAGTTGAAGGCGATGATGAAGGTGAGCAAGACCTTTAGGAAGCTTTTGATAAGCTTTACTTGGAAAGCAAAGAATTAGTGAAAGCTAATCCTAGGCTTAAAATAGAGAACACAAAACTAATTGAAAAACTACAACTCTTAGGTTCTCCTAAAGAAACTATTAAGGAACATGCTTCTCTTAAGGAAAACATCGAATTAACTCAAGAAAATGAAAAATTAAAAGAGTTAGTAAAATCCTTAGATATTAAGGCTAAAGAAGACAAACTTCTAATTTCTAGGGAAAGTGAAGAAAAGCGAAACCTCTTAATATCAAATGCCAAAATTCTAGGTAAGATTAAAGACTTAGAAAATGAAGTTAAGAACCTAGAAGAACATAAGAAGAAGTCTATTAACCTCCTTGCCCAAGCTAATGAGAAATTCGAAAGAATGCTCACTATGGAAAAACATGTGGAGATAGAAGAGGTCTTGGTTATGAGTTGTATGACTCCACACCCAATTCTTTTAGTTTGCCTAAAGGTGCTAAAACTAATTTTGTCAAAAATAAAAGAAAAGGTAAAATTTCCATCATAGCAACTCTTGATAAACCCAACATGACTTATGTCAAGAAAGGTTTCTCTGATGCTACAAAAAGGAAAAGGAGTGTTAAAAGCTTCTACTTCTAAACATTCTCCAACCTTGGTTAAAGGGAAGACTATCTTTAATCAAAAGAGAAAGAAGAAGGAGAACCCAAAAGATGTCACCTCCAACACTTCAAACTCTAAGGTCCCCTAATACACATGCTACTACTATGGTCTTTTGGGACACATGAAGTTTAAATGTAGAAAAAGGCTAAAGGAATGGAAAGTGGAGCTTGAATTGAAAAAGGAAAAGGAAAAAGAAACTGAGACAAAAAGAACTATTCCAAAAAATTGAGCAAATGAACCTGAAAAGGAAAATGGAGTTAGAAAATCTCAAAAGCCTTAAACCCAAACATACCTGGGTCAAGAAAGATGAGCTCAAATGCTTTGTCGTCCACAAAGCTCTTATAGATGAAAGCCCACCTAGATGGTAGCTTAATAGTGGATGCTCCAGACACATGACTGGAGATAAATCACTGTTCAGTCATCTTAAGGAAGGACAGGGAGGGAGTATCACTTTTGATGATGGGAACTTAGTCAGGATTGTTGGCCAATTAGGGAAAATTTAGTCACCAGGACTTCCCAAACTCACAAATGTCCTTTAGGTTGATGGCCTAAAACACAACTTATTGAGCATAAGTCAAATTTGTGACTTAGGCTATGCAATCAACTTTGCAAAAGGAGACTGTGAAATTAAGGACAAAGGAAGTTAGAAAGTTCTTGCAAGAGGTATCCGAACAACCGACAACTACCATGTTGTTAATTTTTAAAACTCTAATACATGTTTTTTGTCCCACACTAATGAGGTGACAAACCTTTGGCAACAAAGGTTGGGGCATGTGAACTTCAAGGACTTATCCAAAGTAAGCAAGAAGGATCTTGTTAAAGGTTTGCTTAAGATTGATACGGTAGAGAATCTAATATGTGGCGGATGTCAACTTGGCAAACAAACTAGAGCAATCCACAAGAAAGTGACAAACATAGGAACTTCAAGACCCCTTGTTACTTCATATGGACTTAGTGGGTTCCACTAGAACTGAAAGTATTGGTGGAAAAAGACATTTCCTTGTAATTGTGGTTGAATACTCTAGATTCACATGGGTTGCTTTTCTGAGAGAAGTCTAATGCCTTTGAAGAGTTCAAGAGAATATGCATAAGAATTAAAAATGAGAAAGAACTCTCCATAAAAAGGATCAGAAGTGACCATGGTGGTGAGTTTGAAAACCACGAGTTCCTTGATTAGTGCATAGAGCTTGGAGTGAAACATAAGTTCTTAGCTCCAAAGACACCCCAAAAGAATGGAGTTGCTAAAAGGAAGAATATGACATTGTAAGAAATGGCTAGCATCATGTTGACAAGAAAAAAATCTTCCTAAGAGGTTTTGGGTTGAAGCAGTTAACACTACATGTTATATTGTGAATAAAGTTTATCTTAGACCTGGTACCTCCAAAACAATATATGAGATGTGGAATGGCAAGAAGCCCAACATTAAATACTTCAGAATTTTTGGGAGTACTTGTTACATTCTACGGGACAAGAAAAATCTTGAAAAGTTTGACTCCAAAAGCGATGAAGCAATTTTCCTTGGTTATTCTACTAGAAGGAGAGCATACACAGTCTAGAACAAATGAACTCTAAGCATGGAAGAATCAATCAATGTAATAATTGATGATCATGTGAAAAAAAGATCTGATGTTTTAGATGATAGTCATCCAATCATCCAAAACATCAAATTGTGATGTCTAAGTAGGATGCTTCTACTCATGACCCTAGTGGTGGGGAGTTTGAGAAAGATGTATTAGAAAGAGAGGAACCCTTACAATATAAGAGAATCACTCATGGACATTCCTCCAAAGATATCATAGGGAATCCTCAAGAAGGTATAAAATTAAGAAAGCAACTCGAAAATATCATTAGTCACTTGTGTTTCACCTCTAAAATAGAGGCAAGGAAAGTCAAAGAGGCTCTTAAGGACCTAGATTGGTTACTGGCTATGGAAGAAGAATTTAATCAATTCAAAAGAAATGATGGTTGGTACCTAACTTAGAAACCTAGTGACAAGAATATAATAGGTACTAAATGGATCTTCAATAATAAGCTTGATGAGTATGACGCAGTAGTTAGAAATAAAGCTACATTGATAGAAAAATCTTATAATCAAATTGAAGGAATTGACTTTGAAGAAACCTTTGCTCCAGTTGTCAGACTTGAATCCATAAGGATTCCATTGTCCATGGCCTATCATATGAAATTCAAATGGATATGAAGAGTGTCTCTTGAATGGCATTCTACAAGAAGTGTATACATAACAACTTGAAGGGTTTGTTGATCCACAACAGCCTAATCATGTGTATAGGCTGAAAAAAGCACTTTATGGCCTAAAATAAGCTCCTAAATCTTGGTATAAAAGGCTAACCAAATTCCTTCTTAATAACCCACTTTGATAGGGGAGCGTAAATAAAACACTCTTCATAAAAAGGAAAGAAAAACACATACTCATTGTATAAATATATATAAATGACATCATATTTGGATCCACATGTGAAGACATGTCACATGAGTTTATCTAAACTATAAAGTTAGAATTTGAAATGAGTATGGAGGGAGACTTAAAATTCTTCCTAGGCTTGCAAATTAGACAAACAAATGAAGGAATATTTGTGAACCAGTCCAAATTTACAAAGGAATTAGTGTCTAAGTTTGGTTTTTACGAAACTAAAATTTTTAATACTTCCATGAGCACTACTGACAAGATCACCAAAAATCTTAATGGGAAGAGTGTAGACACTAAAATATATAGAAACATGATAGGAAGTCTTCTTTACTTGTCTACTAGTAGACTAGACATTTCCTATAGTATAGGTGCTTGTGTAAGGTACCAAGCTGATCCTAAGGAATCTCACTTAAAAGTTGTCAAAAGGATCATAAGGTACATTAATAGTACAATCAACCATGGCCTATGGTACTCATTTGATACCAACAATATTGTGATTGTTGGTTATTCAGATGCTAATAGGGCAGGAAATGTGGATGATAGGAAGAACACAAGTGGTAAATGTTTATATATTGAAAACTGTCTTATATCTTGGCATAACAAAAAGCATAACTCTATCTCCCTATCAATTTCTGAGGTTAATTACATTACAACTAGAAGTGGATGCACACAACTTTTGTGGATGAAACAGATTCTGAAAGACTATGGAATATGTCAAGACACAATGAACTTATTTATAGATAACTTAAGTACAATCCAGATATCTAAAAATCCAGTGCAACATTCAAGAACCAAACACATTGGCATAAGGCACCACTTCATTAGAGACTTGGTTGAAGAGAAAGTAGCATCTCTGTAATATGTTGACATTGAACATCAATTAGCAGACATTCTCACAAAACCTCTTAATGCTCAAAGATTTGAAAACCTTAGGAAATCAATAGGTATTTATGAAATGAACTGAAGGATCTGGTCATGCCTTAGCAACCCCTCAAGAAATCTGTATGTCCTTAAATGCTAGTGGATAACAAATTCATTATAATTTCACCAGCCCCCCCAGCCTAGCTTAGCAACCTCTAAGGAAATTTGTAGATCTTCTAAGGTAATAATTTTTCTTAAAGTTAGTAGACAATAAATTGGACAATCCCAAATGCCTATCTATAAGTTGGCTGAGTTGTACATCATATGCTTTTAATACTTGATGACTTGACAACAAAAGGGGTATTAATGTGTGAAATATTTCGTGCAAAAATTACCAAATATGTCTCTAGAATGATTAGGACACATCTAAACACATGGAGAATGTTGGGAAACCTATAGAACACCTAAAAATACTCTTCCCCATCCGTTTAAAGTGTGTCAAGGATCTAGATAGAAAAATCTACACGAAAAATGAGTTTAGGGAGAGAAATGGGGAGTCAAAATAGATTTTGACTACCCAGGATCAATCCTAGGATTAATCCTAAGTCCAGCATGAGTTGCGGGAAAATGGCACCCGAGCTACATAAAAGGCTAGGGATTTTTCCCTAAATCCTCATTTGAGCTCTCCCAACTCTAGAGATAAGTTCCATCATCTCTAAATCTCACTTTTTATGAACTTGTGTGTGAATTGTCTACTCTCCTCACAATCAATGGCATATGCCGAATGACGCACAAGGCATGTCGAGATCTTTTCTCATCGTCTATTTCACGTTGAGTGATTTGTAGAGAGAGTTGCTTTGGAGTTCATGGATTTGACTGAGGAGTTGGATAAAAAAGGATGGTTACCCCTTATGTTCATTAAATGGGTTGTGTTCTTCAATAATCCCGTGGAGGATCCCATTGTGGTCAACACATTTAGCACAATAGTGTATGGGGTTAGATTAGAGATTAATCCCCAAGTCATATATGATATCTTCAGGATACCCTAAGTGCAGAACTACTTCATCTATCCAGTCTCAAAACTAGACAACAAAGAGAACATTGCTCAAAGACTGTGTGGAAAGAGTGAGCATCAGGTCTTCAGGGGCAACAAGATTCAGACATCTCTATGTCATCCCACGGCTAGAGTTCTGAAAAAAAATTCTTCTCATAGAATCTGCTACCCACTTACCATCAATTTGACATGTACATAGACATGATCAATTTAGTGGATTTCTACCTTCAAGGCCAAGAGATAGATGCCCCCGAGCTTATCTACAAGAAGATAATCATGGAGGCAAAGGAAACAAGGAAGACTACAACTCTTCCCTATGAAATCTTGATCACCAAGATTTTAAAGCATTTTAGAGTGCCTCTGCCCACAAGAACCAATGTCAAACTCCTGAAGCAGAAGAGTAGCTTCTCGATGAGCACCCTTTAAATGATGAAGATTTTGGGTTTGGGATTCAAGGGAGATCAAGAAGAAGAAGTTCAAAGAGATCCTACCCCACCTCCTCCACACAAAGAGCCCATCCCTCCACATAGAGCAGAATCACCACCAGTCTTCACTGTTGTTGCATCCTCATCATCTCAGCCCTTTCCAACTGCATTACTCTAGGAGATACTTTAAAGGTAGAAGAAGTTGGCAAAGAAACAAGATAAATTCAATGCCAAGGTAGCTACGAAGCTAAACAAGCTGAGTAAAAGGATTACTTAAGTTCCTGCATGGACAATAACACATGAGCAGCATATGAGTTCTCTCTTGGTGAATGATGAGGAGACTACGGCACAAATTGCACCTGATCTTTTTGAGGAGTTTTCAATTAGGATTACTGATTCTGAGGAGGAATCTAGTTAGTCTAGGGATGTTTAGATCTATTTTTTTTTTCTTTGGTTTATGTAGCTTTTCTTTTGTTTTAGATCATGTAACCAATGCTTTAATGAATGATATCATTCTGGTTATGACACACATCCTATTCCTTCTTACATGTTGCTTACATTGTTAGTACTGGTTATATCTTTGCCAATTCATGATAAAAAGGGGCAAAGAACTGAAAATGATGATCATTAAGGGGAGAAGAAAATTAAAATGCATGTCTAAATGAACTAAAAATAAATTTTGTATTTAATAGGCAATGTGATTAAGTTGTAATGAAAATAATTGTTATTCTTTTGCTAATATTAATGCAAGAGGACACAATGCACATACTTTTACATTCATGCATACATTGTTTCACTACACACTTAACCAAATGTCTTGTGAGAAAGGTATATGTAGTGTGCTATAGGATATAGGTGGTAGACCATAGTTATAGAGAAGACTTCAAGAAAAGGAGATGTTTATCAGTGTATAATTTTTACTTCTCTTGTAATATGTGTTTTGTCATGGAATTGACAAAGGGGGAGATTGTTGAGTATATTGTCAATTCCATGGGAACAGTCATGATGCTAGATCATCCAAAACCTCCTAAAGGAGTACAAATCTCCTAGGAATCACCTTAGCTCAAAAGAGATTACTTGGTGGCCTAAACATAGAGGTACCAAAAACAACATGTTCATCATCACACCCTAGTAGCTTGTGGGAACTAAACATACCCTTAACATATGAATGTATACTCCTAGTAGTAGTTTGTACTAACATATGCCACCTTTTACAATGTTGATACTATATCAACAGCTACAATCTCCACGACTTATCTAATGTGCCTCAACTCACATTGTCTTATAGATTGGGATGATAGGCATAAGCCATTCTAACTAGCTTTGCATAACTATAAGGTTGCATTGGACCAACTATCTCATAAGAGGTTTTCATTATGTTTTCGTGTGTATTGCATTTCCATTTAATGAGACGTGTAATGTTGGAATTTCTTCCTTAAAGAACTTAAAGGCCTTCCACATGACTCTAACACTTGTCTACATTTACTAGGGATTCCCTATATGAAGCATTCTCAAGTCCAATGACTTTCCATTACATCGTGTATCATATTCCTTATCAACCAAACTTTGGGATTTTATGGTTTACTACTTTGAACCCTTAGATCTAACTTTAATTGAGTACATTGTCTTTGGACATCTCCAAGTTTCATACCTTATCAGTTTCTTTGAAACTTGTCACTCAGTTATAATGACACAATCAAGTCATCCTTATCCCTAAACCTATAACCCTTTCATAGCTCACAACATGAAAAGCCATGCTTACCAAGGACTAGTGCATGTGTTGAAGATTTCAACTTCTTGAATCACAAAAATTCCAATTTTTTTTATTATAGAAATTTTCTTCTACTATATGCAGAAACTGTGTAATCACAAAAACATCTCATTTGCCAAACTATTATAGAACAATCCATTCATGAATCATACTCCAATCATAGAGACACTTCAGTCGTGAATCATTTCATTCTCGAATACTAGCTCAATCACAAATATGGGTCCTATCATTTGTGAAACCTTTTCATTCATGGATAATAGCTAATCACAACTAATAGTCCATTCGTGAAAACTACCAATTCCAAAAACTCAACCGCGAATATGGTCTAGTTACAAAACTCGTCATTCGTCAATATCTATCTTCATTCCCAAATAATGGTCCCTTTGACGAAAATTCATTTTTCTATCCTTTTCAATATGAGAGAAAACAAATCCTCAAATTGTTGGATGTTGGCATGAATCCTAGAAGTCACAAACCACTTGGAAGAGCTATCGAGTTCATCAAACACATTCACATATTAGAGTGGATTTTAGGTCTTTAGGTTAGTGTTGAGCCACCGGGCCTCACATCCTCAAGCTTCCTATGTAGCCCTTTAAAAGGGAATCAAGCTAGACATAGTTCTCACTAGAATGATCTGAGACAAGGAGGTGTCATTATTATGTTTCTTGAGGATAGTCGAGGCCTCCCACTTTTATGCGTATGGAACCATGGCTAAGCCAACCTTGGGATACAACCAAGCTTGGACCCAGTCATATTTCTCAACGAGGTGCACTCCCTAGAGAGATGCATGATACCTCTTATACAAACTTATTTCCCTTTATGGTTAGGTGCTTTAAAACAACTAACAAAACTTGTCCAAATTTTATGAAAAGTTTGGCAAAGTTTTGCCTTAGCAAGGTGAGCATCATAGGTCAAAACAAAGTTAAGAATACAAGGATTGCACCATCAATCGAGTGGAGTTTCTCCTACAATAACACACTTGGATTGAGGTGGTTTTTGAACCCAAGGATGCCAAGAGAGAAAATAGAGGATAAAAGTCTTCTTTAATGGTTTCCCTTTTCCTTCTCCTTGTTTTTCTTTCTCTTCTCTATTTTTTCTATGCTTTTTGTCCCATTCGTTTGACACTTAAAAATAATAGTTTTAACCCATTTTTTCAACATTTTACAGTGATGATGGGTTCCCATCCCATCTCACCTATCACCGATACATGTCCAATATTTTGTGGACATCAATCTGGCCTTCTATATGTTGATAGGCCTTGTATGGTGTATATTGTGCTACAAGCTTCATTTTAGATATTTTTTGGGTTCTTAGCCATTGGCAATTTAGCCCCACCCACCCATGACTTAAGCCAATAAAAAATCAGCTCAGTCACAAGTTATGGGCCCCTAGTGGGCCTTAGTCATGAATTGGGTCATTCGCAACTTACTAGGCTTTAGTCGGCATTTATAGTTCATTCATGGATCTTGTTCTAGACCAGACTTCTCAGTTGCAAATTGGCCCCAACTCTCCTTAGTCATGATTGACTTAACCCAACTCTAGTTCATTTGTAGTTTTATTCCTGTAATGGACCCATCAATCATGACTAACCAAGATTTGGTGAGAGATTATTTGGGATATTGGAAAGGAATCTTGAAACCCCTAATGTGACTCAAAACTGATGCGCACATGTGAAGTGTAAAGAGTGCCTCAAGCGCCCTTCTGTCCAAAATACACAAGGTGGGGGGAGGAATTAACTTATATTCTGTTGAAATATTTCTGCCCAGCTAATGTGGGAATAATAACCAAAACAAAAGAAAAGAAAATTTTAAGGTTACTTTTATTTGAAAAAAGATAAAAGAGGGTTCCATTTAAACCTATAAACACTTTCGCTTTCAACAATAAATTGTAGGATTTTGAAATTTTATTGTGAATGTATGCATTTGTGGGGGCATTGAAGATCAATGAAATGTCTTCTCTTAGAGATTGAAAGTCCCCACACTTGAAGTAGATTTTCTTTTTTTTGATATTTTTAATTATTTGATATTAAAGCAACTTTGATTTTCCATCACTAATATAGATTCATAGCGTACATCGATTGATTGACGCGGATTTATTAGCAATTAAGGAGAGATTTAGGGATATCAACTATCCAATCTATATTCGATTCATTTAACAAACATTCATATATAAACAAACTGAATACAAATACGTATTCAACCGCTCCATAAAATATTCGTCCAATATATATATATATATATATATTGAAGTTTAATAGTGTATTTATTAATAAGGTGATAAATAATTAGTAATATGGTAAAGTGCATCATAGTATATACACCTCACACTATCTACTCCCATGATTGGTATCACTTCAAGTGAGAGACCACACCAAGACCAATCATTTGGTATTAATAAAAGATATATTGGTACATGCATTATTATTAATTAAGATGAGGGTGTTAAGGTAAATGTACCATGTATCATGTCACATGAGGATATAAAACAGCACTAAAATAAAGGTGAGCCTAAGAGATGAATGAGAGGGAGATAGAAGGGGGTAGTGTATCCAACAACAAATCTCCTTATGCAAAAGAATCAATCAAGCATATGAAATCTCATAGAAGATGAGACTCTACAGTCATCATAATTTTTTGTCAGATCCAGTTGCCATATTCTCCCTAAAATTTGATCCAATGAAGCTTTAGCTCTAATGCCAACACTGCCTTCTCCCATTGCTAGGTATGATTTTGAGAGAACAAGATATAAAAAGGAAAGAATGAGGAGGAAGAGGATCTTGACGGGTATCTATGAGAGGAAATTAATGATTATATATATATATATATATATACCCACAAATCCTTTCAACCATCACCTCTCTCTCCCTAATCTTTCACTCTCATTCAATTTCCTTTCAATTATCTTTATGATGGAGATGAGAGACTGAGAGGCCTGTGCTTGATAAAAACTGAGGGTTGTGGAGATCTTCGTGAGTTGCAAAAATAGATGGTAGTAGTAAGAGAGAAGATGGAATATCTGGCAGTACCATAACTAGATATTCGAATTCGTATTGGATATTTGATTAAGTAAAAGGTTTCGAATACGGATGTGCATATATTATAAATGAATCAAATATGAATACATCTATATTCACTTCATATTCATTCCATTGATAGCCCAAAAGACAATGAATGAACAATAGATGACTACCTAACAAAACTTTTATGAATTTAAATCCCAAATGATAAACTTCTTAGATCTTAGATATCATTGATTCCAGGGTTCATACATGACCTTCTTGCAAAAAAAAATGTGCTAGTTTGATCAGTAGAGTCTCCATTAACCACATCTTGGTTGCACATTGTGAATCCAACCATGTAACACTCAATCATGAGATCACCGTCAACAAGAATCATTATGATTTTCTTGGATTTAAGGGTGAAGAGCCTCTTAATTAAGCCTATTTGGCCCATTTTTTTTCTTTAATTTTATGCCTAATGGTAGAAAGACCTAGGCTGCCTCTATCACTTGAACCCTTGTTTGGAACACTTGCTCGATGAAGGTTTATCTGATTTTCATTGCTCTCTTGCATGTTCTCATTATGAATTTTACCTTGATCACATTTCACATCAAAGAGAAAAGGGTACAATGGTAATAGTGGATTGAGTAATTTATCAGATAATGAAATTTGAAAGACTTTCATTTTGCCACTTGTAACCATTGTTTAAAGTATCACACGATATAGGTAGTATCGCGTGATTCGTATTAGGATTGTGGGTGGGGGTACGATACCCCCCTCAGGTTTAAATATTTTGCAAACCTCAAGCATATTGCATCATGTGCCACATGTGTCTCGTGATACGCTTGATACTTCTAGCCCTTTCTTTCTTAAATAGGCCACGAGATGTGAGATGCTTATAGTGTCACATCTCTCCACCCGTATCGCTAGAGACAAAAACTCACAAAAACAATTTGAATTTTTTTTTTTTTTTTTTTTTTTTTTTTTTTTTTTTTTTTTTTTTTTTTTTTTTTTGTAGATCTAGCTTCCTAAAGCTAAATCTAGGACTCCACTTGAGTCCATTTCAATCTAAAACATTTCTTTGGGTTAAATCGACGAATTGAAGCCGAAGCCCAAAATTTTGTCAACAAGTTTGGAAAGTTCCCTATTTTTGTTTATATCATTCTATATTTTTTATATGTTATGCATATGTGATAGATCTACATATTCATGGAGTTAAAAATCATTTTTTGAATTTAAAATTATTTTTTTTTCAAAAAAATTAGAAAAAAATTAAATAAAATTCAAAAACTCATACCAAATGGGCATTGTTTGGTTTATTTTTTTTATATGAGATACTACAACCCATTATGCACATAATATGTCAATTTGGTATATTCTAAAAAATGAACTATTGTTTGTATTTATTTAATAATTAAATAAATAAATAAACCAAAAATGACAAAAAATTTGAAAAAACAATGAATCATATTAGAACACATTGAAATGTACTGTGTATGTTTCTCTTAATTCTACTATGTTTTCTATATTTTTAATTTATTTGCAAAAAAAAAATTAAAAATAAAAAAATTCAGAAAATTAAATCGAACATGTAGAACATTTTGAAACATATGGTGTACATTTCTCTATGCTCTATTGTGATCTGTTTTTTTTTTTTTTGGATTTAGCTGTGTATGTAATAGTCTATTTGTATTTATGGAATGTCTTTTTTATTCATAGGATTGTAAATGTGTCTCACCGGTCACACAATTAGGAGGAGGAAGAGGATATTTGTGTGACAACATGACACTATGATTAGTGGGGATATATATAAAGGAACATGCAATTATTGTTGGAAAAAGATGAACGATGGTGGGATAACTCGGTTAAAATGACATCTAACTAGTGTGAAACATAGAGGGGTATTGTACTGTGAGAGTGTGCCACCTAAAATTAGGAGATTGATGATTGCTTACTTGACACAAAAAGAGGTAGATAAAAAGACTAGGAGGGACAAGGATGCATTATTGAGGGAGGCCACCTTACATAATGTGGATGTTGTTGATGATGATGAGTTACAATACCCCTCTAACTATGAGATAGAGGCACCAATGCATTAATATAGGCTTGCAGTGAGGGGAAATCTTACAGATCAGCTTAAGAGAAAGTAGCTATGACGTATGCACTCTTCTAGGCCTAATTTTGGGCCTTTTACACATGAGAAGGGAAGGGACAATGGTATTAAGAGACCTAGTAGGGGCTCTGGTGGTAGCAACAACAATTTGTGGGGTAGGTCCAAACCATCCAATGGTGGGAATCATGGGATTAGTTGAGTGGCTAGTATGAGGGATTCTACCAATATTCCCATTGATCTTAGTTTGTGCTGCTCCTAAGAAACTAAGCAGAGAAGGATAAAAAAATGTGAGGAAATGTGAAAGACAGAGTAGGCCAAGCATATTCAAAATTCTCATTCTTTCATAGTATTGCAGCCAATGCAACTACATGGCCTCTCCTTCAGAATTTGATAGATCAGGCAATGAGGGCAAAGTCAGATATGGAGTACCCACTACATATGAGGTAATGGGAAAGTATCTAGACAATGATAAGGAACTCCTTTATGATTATATAGATTCTTTAAAGAAATGATGATCATAATATGATGTGACTATTATGTTTTATGGATGGATTGGTCCTACGAGAGAGGCAATCATCAATTTTATGATTTACTATGATGGTTACACTGTGTTTTTGAAATCTATGGAGGCATCTAATGTTTTCAAGGATTACAAATAATATGTGGCTTATTAGTGGATGTCATTAAGGAGGTCAAAAATGAAAACATGGTCCAAATAATTACAGATAAATGTAACAATTTCAATAAATCTGAAGAGAAGATAATGCAAAAATATAACATATTTTAGACCACATGTGCAACCCATTGCATAGACCTCATGCTGAAGGAAATGGAAAGAGGGACGCTATAAAGTGGGTAGTGGAAGAGGCTATGAAAGTGACTACTTTCATAT
>JAOXJP010068550.1:0-15392 GCA_025762735.1 Platanus orientalis
ATTAGGGTTTCTTTTCTCTATTTAAAGCATTGTAGCCTTCAAGGCAATTCGGTTTTTCATTAATAAAAGTTTTAGAATGAGTTTCTCTTCCTTGGTGAAGTTTGGGGTTTTTCCCAACAAAGGAGACGATGTGTTCTTCTCCTTGCTATTGCGCTGCGTCACTGAGCCTTCAATTGAGCTCGTTCAGCTAAGTGAGCCTTAGCCGAGGTGATTCTTTTATTAGTACTTTTCCAAATACAGCTCAACGTCTTAGCGATTAATCGACTAATCTGTCTAGGTGATAGTTCGAATGGGGACGCAAGGGAGATGGTCCTCCTTTCTGTAATCTTCAACTTTTAATTTAAATGGGTTGAGGAAGAAAGAATAAGAAAAAGGAAAAGGGACAAAAAAGCCTCTCTTTTGAGTAATCCTTTATGCGATCTCATCTCTAGGGTTGTATATCTTTAAACCCCGTTACAACTCAACTCAATGCAACAATGCATCATCTATAATACTTAGGGACAACTACGTGTTGAATATTTTAAACAATTCAAGGACTTACTTACGGCTGCCCTATTTTCTGGAAAGAAAACAGAGCATCCGCAGCCCTCACTCAGACCTCGCTTTTTCCGTTTTGGTGAATGTTTTTGAACCCAATAACCACCTGCTCAACTATCCTGAGCACCTCCTACATTCTAGTGGTCAACTTTCCATTTTCAGCTACCGACCAAAGCTTTTGAAACCCACTTTCCTTGGCCCTTTCTGTGTAACCTAGCCAATTGCATCGCTTGGTGGACTTGCATATGAAAATAAACCTATACAGTCTACTCTCTCACGGGTTTCCCTTGAGAAGGTCCAAGCCTTCACGATGGATGTTTCCTGCCTCTCATCTCACACCTTTATTTATAAAGGAACATGAGTGAGTGTAAGAGGATAGGAAAGTTTATGCTTGGCTTTGGAGAGAGAAGTGAGAGGAATGAACCAGGGTTACCTGAAGAGAAGAAGAAGAGAGAACTGAAGTTGTTAGCTGAACATCAACAATATAGTGAAACTCGGCTTCCTCAGCCGTCCAACTGTTTCTCCTCATTTTCTCTCTTATTTCCTTCATCAACCTCTTACGGTTCAAGAACTCCTTTCTCTTCCTTAAGAATAAAAAGTCTGAGATTTTGAATCTCAAGCTCTCTACACAACCAAACCTCTTCTTGAAGGAGACAATCCGGCTCAAAGAGTAGCACATCTAAGACTTGGAAATCTCCATGCAAGGAACTCTGGTTTTTTGAGATAAACGTTTCGTTTAATCCTTATTCATAGAGTCGTTATGCTGCCAAAATTTGGATTGTGAACAAAGTCTTGACAAACATTATTTAATAGACCAAGAATTTTAAAGTAATGGTAAGGTTCATTCGTCTTTGCCGGAGAGTGTGACTTTGTTGAGAGACAAGGGTTTTACCTGAACGAGATTGAATCATGGAGACAGCTTAGCCGCAATCCCTTGCACATTTATGGGAGGCCTCGACTATCTTCAAAAAATGTGACAACGACACATTCTTTGTCTTGGTTGAATTGGTTAATTAAGGTTGAAGAAGACAAAAATTTGCGTGTCCCGTGATGAATAGTGTTTTTGCGATGAATAGTGCTTTGTGATGAATAGTACCTCACGATGAACAGTGTTTCACATTGAACGTGCTCCATGATCAAATTGTACACCTCAACTACTCTACTTCACTTGTGATTTTGACTTTCCATTCCATTTCAAAAATCAACAATTTGAAGATAAGTTAACTCCCTCGATCCAACGTAGGACCTTCCACTTCAAATCCACCCAATTCAATAGGGAGAACTTCAAGAGATGGGGAGAAAAGATGGAGTACTCGTTTCGATAGCTCAACATCCATTATGTGCTCACTGATGAACCACCCCTTATGCCCTCTAAATTTGAGGCCACACTAGAGGAGATAGATGTTGCCCTCAAGGTCCATAATGACTGGTCAACAACTGATTACAAGTGCTGCCACTTGATATTGGAGGCATTTTTTGATAGCCTCTTCAACCAATTTGCTAAGAAGACCAAGACTACAAAAAAGTTGTGGGAAGATGTAGTTAAGGTCTTTAAAGGTGAAGCTATTGGGAGCAAGAAATTTCAAATAGAACTACAAAGAATTCAAGATGGTGGATATTAAGTCTGTTCTGGAATAAGCTAAAGATTTCCAGAAGATTGCCAATGCAATCACTATTGTAGAGATGTCTTTAGACCTTGTATTTCACGTCAATAAGTTGATTTCTATATTGCCTCCATCTTTGCAAGATTATAAGACAAAGTTCATGCATGAAAAAGATGAGATGGAGCTTGACACGCTCATGCACTACCTACTAGTGGAAGAGCTGGCAAGAAACAAATGAAAAAAGCAAGAGTTGACTGAAAAGGATCATGTTGTAGAAATAGGCCTAAGAGCCGATTCTCTCCAAAAAGAAAAGATTTCAAGAAGACTAACAAGGGCAAGAAAAATCCCTATGATAAGTACTATGAGGAAACAAGGACTATGATGCACTGCTATGTTTGTGGCAAGACAGGTTACCTAGCAACAGTCTGTCACAAACATAAGCATGGCAATGATCAACGCAACAAGAAGAACAAAGGCAAGCGAAAAGTTCACAAAGAATAATTTTCTACTATTGTAACTGAGGCTAACATGGCTAGAGAGGACACTGACTGGTGGATCAACAACAGAGCCACCGAGCACATATATCAAAATTGAACATTTTTCATTACCTATCAAATAGTGGGAGTAGGTATGAACATGTTCATGGGAAACTCCCAATCCTCTTAGGTCATCAGAAAATGAACAATTGAACTACAGTTTACCTCTAGGAAGACTATTACCCTCAGAGAAGTCCTACATGTCCAAGACATCAGGAAGAACCTCGTCTCTGGATTGCTGTTGCGAAAGCATGGCTTTAAGTTGGTATTCAAATTTGACAAATTTGTATTCACTAAGAACAAAATGTTTGCATGCAAAGCATTTTCCAAATCTAAGATATTCAAACTTAATGTTATGAATGAAATGCATTATACTTTTGCATACTTGATGGAGTCTTGTGAATTATAACATAATAGATTAGGTCATATTTATTATAACAAGGTCAAGCACATGGCTAATCTGAGACTCATTAACAATCTTGCAAACACAAATAATGAGAAATGCATTGTATGCAATAAGTGCAAAGTTACATGCACATAATATCATTGAATGTGTTGGACGTTATACACACCAACATTTGCAAAATGATTGATACACTCTCTTGAGCAGTGAAAAGATACTTCATAACATTCATCAACGATGCGCCAAAATACATTTATGTGTACCTGTTGAAAACCAAAGATAAAGCGTTTGAAAAGTTCAAATCTTACAAAACCAAAGTTGAAAATCTTTTCAACCTAAAAATCAAAGTCTTGAGATCAGACAGAAGAGATTAGTACATGGACTTTAAATTCATCAAATTCAGTGAAAATTGTGGAATCAATAAAGAGACATAAGCACCGTACACTCTATAATAGAACAAGATTGTTGAAAGAAAGAATCTCACTTTGACCAAAATGGTTAACTCCATGCCGATGTGCTCTAGATCATGCTTGATCTTGTGGGAAGAAACATTGTTGACTGCCTTCCATATAATGAACCTAGTTCCTTAAGAGAAACTAGAGGCTGCAGGAAGAACGTTTAATTTGAGTAACTTCAAAACCTGAGGATGTTTAGCTCAAGTAAAACTCTTGCATGAGAACACCTCTAAGGTAGGACCACGAGGAATTGATTACGTTTTCATTAGATATTCCATGACAAGCAAGACCTACAAATTTCTGAATCTGGAGACTCCTAGTCTACACACCATTATTGAATCCACCATTGTTGAGTTCTTTGAAAGCATGTTTCCCTTTCAGAAGATCTCAGAAATAGTGGGGGTTGAGGTCACCAACTTCAAGAAAAGAAGCAAAGCTACTAAGATAACTCCGCGACTGCTGCGAAGAAGCATTAGAAAGATAAAGGAAAAAGACTTTCGTCTTGATTTCTTTGTTTGTGTTGCTAAAGGAAACCCACTCTCCTACAATGAGGCTATGAGGTCACATGATGCCATGTTTTGGAAGGAAGTGGTTGGTGATGAAATCTATTTCATAATGTCAAAAACACATGGGTTCTGGAGGATCTTCCCTAAGGGTGTAAGACTATTGGTTGTAAGTGGATTTTCAGGAAGAAGCTTAAACCTGACGGCATAGTTAAAAAATATAAGGTCTGCTTAGTGGCCAAAGGGTTCAAAGAAAAGAAAGACTTCGATTACTTTGATACCTATGCACCTGTTGCGAGAATCTCAACCATTAGGCTGTTATTCGCCGTGGCTTCTATTAAGAACCTTCATACATCAGATGGATGTAAAGACTGCCTTCTCGAACGATCAATTGGAAGAAGCAATCTACATGGATTAACTAGAAGGATTCATTATGTCTGGACAGGGAAAGAAAGTGTGCAAACTAATAAGATCCTTGTACAGACTGAAGCAAACACCTAAGCAGTGGCATGATTAGTTCAAATAGACTCTCATTTTCACATCCAACGATGGAGACATGTGCATTTACTCCAAGACCAAAGGAGAGTCATGTGTGATCATCAGTTTCTATATGGACGATATGCTCATCTTTAGAGCTGAAGAATACTGTGTTAATGACACAAAGAGGCTTCTATCATCTATGTTTGATATAAAAGACCTAGGGGTTACTGAAGTGATTCTAGGAATCAAAATCATTAAATATGATAAAGGGATTGTGATCACATAATCCAACTACATAGAGAAGTTTCTTAAGAAGTTCGATATGCTTGAAATCATTCCAACACCTACCCCAATGAATCCCAACTTTAAGTTGATGAACAACACAGGGAGTTGAGTATCTCAATATAAATATTTATAGATTATTGGCTGCTTAATGTATTCCGTGTATTGCACTCAGCCTAACATCACCTTTGTAGTAGGGATGCTTAGTAGATATATTACCAACTTAAAGAATTGCATAGAAATACATTATATACAGTTCAACAGTATCTAAAAGGAACCATGAACTATGGAATTTTCTACAATAAAGATCTTGCTATCGTCAAAGGACATAGTGATGCTACATATAATCCAGATCCAGATGACTCCAAATCAGTGATTGCTTAGATTTTTTACTTTGGCAGGAGGTGCGATCTCCTAGAAATCCAAAAGAAAAATGTGCTTGACCCATTTTTCAATGAAGTCAGAGTTTGTAGTCCTATCTTCGATATGAGAAGAGACAGAGTGGTTAAGAAATGTCCTAGTAGATGTACCAATATCGGACAAGCCTACCCCAACCTTAACAATTAACTACAATAATCAAGCTTCCATCTTCAAGACAGACAACAAGAATTATAATGAAAAATCTAGGACCATACGCCTGAAGCACAATCATGTGAAGGCTCTTATCACTGATGGTATTGTGGTTGTTTAGTATGTAAAGTCCAAGGATAACTTGGCAAACTCATTCTCAAAAGGCTTGGGTAAGGAGTTAACATCCAGTACATCGAGGGAAATGAGACTTGAAAGCTTGAAAGGTGTATACCTGACTGTTCCAAGTTCAATAACAAACCAACTTGATGGCTCAAGGTTTAATGAAAAAATGTGTTAAATTATCACCCACTTTTAAGCACAAATTTCATTCAATAAAATATGTCCCTTCATATGGTGAGCTTACAAATGCAATTCTTGTAGATGAAATGTGTGCTTCTAATAAAAGGTATTTCCAATAGAACATGTGCTTGTTACCTGTGAGTTTCACTCATGGATGATAGAGGATGAGAATGTGATTCTCTTAATGAGTTATATAGACCTAGATTAGGTTGGGGGTTGCAAAAGCTCCTAATAGAAGACTCACCAATTTGAGTGTGGAAGCTGTTCACTTCCTATGAGATCTAGGCTATCTCTAGAGCATCTTAGTAAATCGGGATAAAGCAACGTCTTTAAAATGCTATATAATTATGAGAATAAGACCTTGTTGGGAGGACTGTGCGTGTGACATATTTTGGCTGTTAGAAAACAATCTCATCTGATTAAGATAAAAGGAAGTGTCAATAGAAATGCAAATAGAAGATGCTACACAAGGTTAAAATAAAGACTTACCATCTCCCATTGAAGGGATCTCAATAGCCTCTTGCCTCACAAGGACTTCTTCTAGCCTCATGGGGATTTCTTCCATTATGGTTGATAAAGCACAAAATGACAAGTTAATATTCAAAGGACAAGTGAGACAAAGCATACGAAGGGAAATATAAAAAGAAATGTGTACCCTCAAAGGGCATGTGCACATTTTCCTAGCTTCCCTCAGCACCCTTTACAGGCACCACAAGGGGATTGATTCCAAAACAGGTGGGATCAATGTGTCCATTGCTTCTTCTTACGTTACTTTTTTCTCAAGAACCACCTTTGTCATTGGTTCTGGAGGAGCCTTATGTCTCTCTTCTATGGGCGGTGAAGAAGTAGTCATCACAATGTCATTAACTATGGGTGCAATACCAAATGTTACTACACAATTCTTGGTATTGTCTTCTTCTCTTACCTTTTTAGTTGTTGGAGGCAGTGCTTCGGTTATCTCCTCATCTTGGGTAGAAGCCTTTGACTAATGAACCATATCGGATGCCACGGCCTCACCCCTGGCGCTATCTTCTTCTCTAGCTTCTACAGTTGTGGGAGGAAGCATTGATTCAGTCATCTCCTCATCTTGATCAGAGTTTATGGATTCGGTAATCACACACCCTCCTCCAATATCTCCAAGATTGGATTCATTTTCTCATAAGAACCTTCAAAGGATGCACCCGTGGAATGTTGGTTAACACTATCAGAGTAGTGTTGCTCATCCTTGTTAGAGTAATTATAATCAACCACGTTCCCAATTTCTTCTGAGAGGACATATTCAAAGTTGTCCATTGGCACTTGGAGGCCCATGTATGCCTCTAGATCTGGAGATAATCCACCTTCGGCCCCATTAAGAGTCAAATCAATAATTGGCTCAGAGACAGGTTGTGGTTGATCAATGACAAGGGCCAAAGTTTTAATAACAGGCTTTATTGCTCATCTTACTTCTTCTGTCGGCTAGACAAATGACTTAGAAGCCTCAACGACCGGTTCTGCCACTCTGGTCACCTCTTGTCCTGATTGAATTGATGCCTCAGAAGTCGAAGGGGCTATTATCTATGACCCTGTCTTGTCTTTAGGAATCCCCTCTCGAAGATGTCTCAATAGAAAAAATGTTCGTGTCAATCTACTATAAAAAAAATTAAGGGTTCCCTAGTGTAAACAAGGATTTTATCTAAGTCTTCCATAGTTAACGGAGATGACAGAGTACTTACCCGAGTAATTGGGACCTGTGGGGTTGGAAAAGGTGGATTCCAAGGTTCAGTTGGTGTGCTAGAGGATCCTCCAACTTCAGAAATGTTGCTTCTCCCACTAAAAGGATTATAAGGTTCTTTTCTTTTGGTATTCTTTGAATTCAGAATGGCCAAACAGGTTTCTTCTTCTTCTTCTTCTTCAACGCTCTTAGGCTTTCCGTCAAAATGAATAGATTGTGAGGTAGCCAGAGACCATTATATGCCTAGCTTGAAGGCTTCCTCACCACCAAGTTGAGTTTCCACTGCACCATGTGCCGATTCTGAAGTAACAAAAGGGATAGTTCGCCTTGTTGTGGCTAACTCTTTTTGAATCCACTCGATATATGAAGGCAAGGTAATTCATGTGATAGTAGAAATGTTGACCCCAGTGTGGAAATAAGGACTCAACTCTGGCATAATCACTGTTACCTCACTAAAGATGAAGTCAAGGATCTGGCCATCAACATTGTATCCATTCATAATGGCCACGAGGTCCTCCACATTACTCTTTCTATCCCAAGCACACTGTAGCTCAGTTCCGATATCGTTGCAAACACCCATGAATGATTTCTTTGAAGCATAATGCTAGATTTTGGATTGTTTACGAGGCTTAGTGGATTTGACAAGGGTTGGGGAGGCTCCTCTCTTTCTCAATTGACTAGCTGACTTTAACCATTCGGTTGTCAAAACTGTAGAAGACCGATTGAAAGGTTGCACCAATCCTTGTTCCTGCAATAATGGCACCATGTCATCCAAAAGTTGCTGATCAATTATATTGTCATCTTCTTGAATGAATTCTCTTACCGTCAGGATGGTTTGTCCTAATTCACGATGAGCCACTAACCTCGCCGTG
Organism: Platanus orientalis; assembly: GCA_025762735.1. Taxonomy (NCBI): domain Eukaryota; kingdom Viridiplantae; phylum Streptophyta; class Magnoliopsida; order Proteales; family Platanaceae; genus Platanus; species Platanus orientalis. The sequence goes on from JAOXJP010068550.1 coordinate 8,257, forward strand.
GTCTTAAGGGGTTCTTCAAACACCCTACCACCAATATCATCAAAATTATCATCACACAAGGGTGACAAGTGTTTAGGAGTTTGATCCTTGATAGGGTTAGGCACACATTTAGGTCCCCTGCTATGGGATTGTTTCCATGTAGGTTTCTTTCTGTGAGGATTGTCACTTTGGGCAACAACACTCGCTCTTGGCCATCATCAAAGATTACCTTTGAATTGTCTCCATCTTCATTGTGCTTGACTACGTGGAAGAAAGAGTTATGCCACCACTTGGCATAATGAGAGTCAAAGAGTAGACTGTCTTGCTTTCTTGCCTCAGCCAAAATAATTGTTCGACTACCTGTTCCGACGAGCACAAAGTACAAATATGTGGCCTTAATATTCTTCAAGCTTGTTGTTTACCCACCATCTTTCCCTTTGTAGGCAAAAGGGAAAGAACTTGAAAACATGAAAATTGTCGAGTGAACCTGTGCGGGTTATACGCCTCCACGAAGAAATGTCCATCCCTTCTCCATGCCAACAAGTCGCTTAGTAATGAATAGAAATATGCCCATGATTCTCCATGAAGCAACCCGTTATCTACAAGTGTCTGCCTACCGAAAAGATGATCCGGCATCAAGGTGCACATCTTCAAAAAACAGAAATAGGCCAAGGGCCACTTAACTTTCATGATGCGGCAATTCTTTAAAGTATTCATGAAAGCTACGTTCTTCAAGTCCATCCTTCCCCTATGATAAGTAGTAGGGAAGTGTAAGCATAACCACGAGCACAAGTATTAGAGGGGGAGGTATGAAAGCTTGCCACCAATTTCTCCTGTGCTCCATCCGTGTTCGACAATGTCTCTAAGACTGACATAGAGACAACAAAAGCTAGGGACTACGAAGTTCATCCTTATGCTGTTAGCCTACCTGCTAACAACTATTATAACTCCTGGGCGAATTCGTTCACCAACATTAATTGGAAGAGTGAAACCGCTTAAGAAAGTTGTGTACAAGCCACCAAGGAAGACTTAATCGTCTATGTTCGAGCTGCATTTGATATTTTTACTTGTTCAAAGGGGAGGCTTCTAGTTCTTCTTCAACTTGTATACCTCCGGTCCCTTGCAAAATCGTTCAATCCAATTCCCATAAGAGATGTTGAGACTGCTGAATTCCGCAAATAGTTGGAACAACCTTTGTGTTGTCTATGGAAGGCGGTTAAAGAATGCATTGAAGGGAACATACTCTTTCATGAGTTCTCCTTCAAATGCTCGTTTGAGGAAGATGAAGTTTTCTATTTGAATGGACTTAAGGTTTGGAGCCTCAAAACTCACCAAAAAGTAGAGAAAGGCTTCAAGTTCAAGAAAATCAAAGAAAACTTCCGATTGGCCTAATTGCCTTGAAATGATCACACAAAGAAGGAGAAAGTTTTTGATAGATTGGATTTGAAGTTTTGATGTGGAATCATGAAAACAAGAAGTTCAAATCTCTCAGCAATGGTGTTTTCCATAGAGAAAAGTTCAAAATGAACCAAGGAAGAAGAAGGTATGCCATATATACCCGCGAAGGTATTTGTGACCAAAAACAAAGAATTTAAAAAGCCCTACCTATTCATGAGGGTATTTTTATCTTTTCATTCGTCAACTGGGTGAAGGACAAAAGTGAAAAATCACTTAAAAATGTAACTAAAGGGACATGCACTATTAGTTATGATTTTTTCTCAAAAAACGCTCCCTTTATGCGTCCTTCATGGTGCATTTTTCGAGGGGGAAATTGTTAAAATCTAAAATTCTTGAATGGAAAGAATCATGCCATTTGCTGGGTTCAAAATTCTGAGAATGGGTCCAAAAAACAATCTATTCACCAACATATGTGTCTTCACGAATAGACACTAAAATTCCTCATTCGCGACCACTGAAGCTTGCAAATGAGATGACCTCCCATTCATACACTTCGAACCAAAAACCCAAAATTGACTCCAACTCCTTCAATGATGGCTGTTTTACTTGGCCACAACACTCATGGACTCCTTGAGTACCCAGAAGACTAATGAAGGTGCAATCTCGCATAGAAGAGGCACCAATGTGTACAAGAAAGAGGGAAAATACATTCCCACTTTAACATGGATTCTTAGAGTAAGTAGGAGTTCATCTTCAACATAGACTCTGCTCTAGCTCATTTTACATTTATATATACCTTCAAAGAGGACAAAATTGCAACTCTTTGACTCTTTACAACTCATAGCATACTTGCAAGCTTGTGCTCTCCAATCCGGGTAAGTTCTACATCTTCTCCATTTTCTTTAAGTTATGCAAAATCAACAAGTTTCTCACTTCCAAAGAAGGCAACAAGTTCATACACCTCTACTCACCTCTCCAAGGAAGACAATATAGAAGGTTGATGTTGAAGAAGGCCATGACTAGATAAGATTTAGTATCTACTTTGCATTTAAAAGCAAGGTTTGTAAACATATTTATATTAACAAATATCAAAGTGTTCATCTTTTATCCCTTTCTCTTCTCTTTGTTTATGTAACTTTCTCACTTAAAATTTGAGCAACTTGAGATAATCAGAGGTTTGATGTGCCAAACAATAATAATTAACAAATCTTTTCCAAGGATTTGGAGTATTAGTCCACACAATAAAATAATAAACCAGCCTAAAAAAATGGTTGGATAATTTGTACACATTAAATTTCAAACATATGCACGGAATTTGATGTTACAACAGGTGGTTGCCAAATGCAGCCATATTGATTTGTTAATTACAATTAGAAATGAAGTCATCTTAGGTTTTTCTTAAAATGAAATGACTTATGTCATCAAGCACAAATCACTACAAATCTGAATGTGCTCATTACAAACCATCTCGTTGTGGCTACAAAGCCTTGGGAAACTCAAAAGAAATGATGACATTGTAGGTTGCTTCCAAATGCCGCCTAATTCTTCTTCCGTTTTTTTATTTTTATTTTTTTTCGTATAAATGAAACTTAGAGTTTGGATGCTGGGATTGGGAAAAGGAGAAGAACAAATGAAGGGGAGTGCTTTCTTATAGCTTATGGTAGGAATACAACTCAGGTTTGGACTAACCTAACCTATCGAACCTTGAGCTAGGTTGAGTCAGGATGGGTTGAGTTTCGTTCTATTGGGTTAGACTCAATATTGGGGGTATATAGAAAGTACAAAAATGACTTTGACAATATGATTCTACCATATTCCAACCAATGCTCCAAGTTTTCAAACTTCTGTTGGCAAATAATGCGAGCAAATATATGGAATTGCCTTGCTAATTGGTCAGATTATAAAAGTTGGGCAACTCTAACATATACACATATATGAACTAAGCTTCTAATATGCTGAATATTATCTTGATTGGTGGCATGAGTTAATGCCTACCTTGAATTCATTATTGATATGATATTTTGTGTGGTGTGGTGCTTGACATGGGTTGCATAGTAGTGTACTTTCTATTTGGGAAATGATCCATGGTAGAGGCTAAAAATAAATGAGTTCTATATAAAAACTATTGTCTGGAATAGGTTGATTATTAACATATTTTTATGTAAGACATACTTTACCCCCATGGACTGAATATAAGCATACTATATATGTGTGATGATACCTTAAGTAGACTAAAATTATTTATGAACTTCACGTGTGACAACGCCTTGGGAAGGTTGAATGGTTGTTTGGCTTTAAATCTGATCAAATGTTTTCTTTAAGTCAGATGTAAACATATGGATTTTCCTAGCCGAATATTCTTGATAAGCTACCTGATTATATGGTATTACTTATGATAGTAAATGGGAATCAATACTTATACTTTGCTATATTCATGAACTTTGGGTAAAATGCCGAATTAGTATAAACAAAATGCTAAATTGTTTTTTGGATATATCACTTGTGTGAGACCCATTCAATTTATTTGAGTTTCATTTTGCAAATCAAGTCTTTTATAGGGAAATAAACTACATAATCTCCAATCACAAATTGGCCATGCTTGTTTGTTGGGTTTTTCTGTTTTTTTTTTTTTTTTTTTTACTCTTGTTAGTATAAACTCATTGTTTGAAATTGAATAAAATCATTGGTTCACATATTCTCAAAATTTTAATATGTTTGATCTTCAGATGGAGGCTCAAGGTGTGCTATAAGGAGAAGGGACGAGGTCCCATAGTATGCAAGGATATTGTTAGATTGAAGGAAGGGAAAAAAAAAACTTGCAATTACTTTTATAGATGGGCAGTCAATAGGTGACAATTAAGAAAAGTTCACTTCAGATTGTGGACTTTTAGCCAGAGATGGTCAACTACTACCCATAAACCATCCGTCATGGCATGCAGTGGAGCAACAAGAGTCAAAGTATGAATATTTCCAATTATATATTTTCCATAATTTTCATAAATTATTGCAATAACATGATTCTTATAATATTCTTGGACTTCAAAACTATTGTAGGAAAATTTTGACGTTCCTCTTGAAGTAAAAAATATAGTATTGATCAGCTCTATTGGTATGAAATGGAGGGACCATAAGCATGGACTGAAAAAAAAAATAAAAAACAAAAACAAAAACAAAAAAAAAAACAAAAACAAAAACAAAAACAAACTACTATGATTGCATGTCAGAATTGAAGGATCCACATGCAGTTGTACCTCCCCATGTGGTTGAAGATTGGTGGCATTTACTTGTTGAGTTTTGGGACTCTTCCTCACACATTGGGGATGAAGAGTTTTACTAGAGTACACCATGAGCATATTTAATTCTCACTTGGTTTTTATAGCATAAAAAGAGTTCTGTTGAGCCTTCCCGTGCTCAAATATTTATTAAAACCAGTGTAAATAAGGAAGATCAACTAATGAATAATGAAGTTGTCGATAAAATTGTAAGTTTTAACTAATCCAAATAATAATGAATGTTTGCAATATTGTTATCTTTAATACAAATGTTTATTATACTAACTTATTGTCGCATTGTTTTAGCATCATATGCAAGTCTTAACCGACGTGTCCTCTCAGGTCATGGGACCAGAGAAACATGGTCGTGTATGAGGGCTTGGTTTTGGTGTGACCTCAACTAGTGTTTTGGGGTCATCATTTGCACATGCACATGATAAAGAGGTGAATGTTTTGATGAGTGAGCTAAAACGGTTGAAGGAAAAAAATGGGGTTCTTGAAGATAAAATGAAAGCATTTGAAGAGAGAGATGCAGCCTGAGATTCTAACATTACTAAGATGGGAAAGATGTTTGAAGCAGGTATAATACCATTTGTATTATTTCTTTCATAATTAGTTTTTTTAAATTTTAATCGATATTATTAAGTAGACTAATAATTTTTTTTTTTATGTAGCGAGGGAGCAACGTTGACATTGATGGCTTACCTTGCATGTGGAGGTCCATGGGCTGCCATTCGATATATTTCATTTTGATTTTTGATACTTAGTTTGTATTTTGGTATAAAACATGATTGATTTTTTTCGTATTTATTTTTGTATTTTGTTATGTATGCATACTTTAGTTTTTTTTTTTTGGTAAATGTATATTTTACTTTTTCACTTTTGTAAACTGTGTGGACTATCAGGTGACTATACAAATTAAGTGACATGGGGATCACTTTTTATGAAATACCCGAAATGGATCTTAGAGGGGGGTGAATAGGATCCTCAAACTTATTTAAAATTTCTTTTAAATAATTTATTCACCCTCTTATGATTTACTTAATTTTATTTTTATTAATTATGCAGTGAAAATTCTTTTAATTAAGTAATCACTTTTCTATAAACTTATCATAAACCATGGGGCTTCGTCATGCACTATAGTGCTACTAATAGTAGAGCGGGAGCAGAGTTGATAAGTTCCCTAAGGTTGCTTAATTAATCCATTTTAGAATAACCTTAGTCAGAATCACTTAGTGTGTTGGGTTACTTTACATAATCACAGTAAGTATAAATAATCAATAAAGAGAAAATACAATCAAACCACAACACTACAAATTTACAGTGGTTCAGCCCTCTGGCCTATGCTCACTCTCGAACCAGCTCCTTGAGCCTATTTAATTTTTATTAATAGTTCTTTAACTATTACATGACAAATTAATAAACCTGAAATTTACTTATAAGTAACAGAGAATTCACTCCTTTTCAAGTGCGCTCCTAGTGACTCTGGTGGGCACGCTCTGTCTAGTGATTTCGATGGACTAATCTCCCATTTGGTGACTCCGACAAGTGCTTCAAGAATACATCTTTTGTGACTCCGACAAAGGTTCCTATTAGATGACTATAAGAACCCCTTCTATAAGTTGCCTCTAGGATAGGCTTGGTATGACTATGATGTTTACAATACTCTTTTTCACATAAATTTAACTATATAATCAAGTATTCATTGGGGTTAGTACCCTATTTATAGAGTGGATAAACTCATTCAAACATCACAATCTCTCTTTTAAATAGTAAAAAATATACTGTTTAAAAATCTTGAGCATATTATTTTTTTCCTTTTCAAAAGGAGCTTGTTGATCTGTTTGATTTGAGTACTTATGGCTCACGAGCGGACATTTGGATCAATAGATATGGCCATTTTAAGTTGGATCGTATTTCCTTTTCAACACATTTTAATTTTTTGCTAATTTTGATTTATCATTGGTCCAATCTTTATGGAACATTTTCTAGGTTTGGGTTATCTATTTTTAAACCATTCTAAGTCCACCTAAGGTTAGATTCATACTTAAACACCTCATTACCACTTACCAATATTTTACAATTTTACTTTTAAATTCGAGGTGTTGGTTTCCTTGAGGTAGCTAGTACTTGAGAGTTAGGATACTTCAATGATGCTTAAGTCTCTTTAGCTTGGTTATTCTGGCTTTGAGTCCATGTTCTTGGTGCTTTTCTAGATTCTAAAACTTGGACTTACATATAGGGGTGGGCATGGACCGGGCTAGGGCAGGGCCATGGTAGGCCCTGACCCGGCCCTCAAATTATAGACCTGGCTCGGGCCGGGTGTAGGCCCGTAGGGGTGGGTTCGGGCCGAGGTTTGGGCCCGGTCCTCATTAATTGATGGGGCCTTGGGCCGGGCTTCGGGCCGGCCCTCGAATTATTTAAAAAAAAAATGTTGAGATGCAGGTTTGAACTCTAGACCTATCCAAGGTTCAAAATTTCGATTTT
>JAOXJP010068561.1:0-15392 GCA_025762735.1 Platanus orientalis
CCCCCCCCCCCCTGTCACCTCTGTTTTGTTGTAGGAAGGTCGATCAATACAAGTCCGACTTTGGTGTAAGTCAACTCGTAAGATCATGCCCCTTTCTAATTTTGATTTCTTGAAAGAAAAAAAGAAAAAAAAGTTATGCCAAAAACAAGTTGTTCGTGAGGTAATGACTGAGGCAATCATGATCCATAAATGTTGGTCCAGGGCATAAGATGGCCTGGTTGTTGATTGAACTAGAAACTAGAAAGCAGAAGCATTATCATGTACCTATTAATTCTAAAAAGTTTCCTTTCTTTCACCTCTTATCTACTTCTTGTGGAGGATGGGAATCTACTTTATTATAAATCATCATACTGGCAACCATATGATAGCAGTCTTTGCTTCAAGCCTTCCCCTATTTAAATACTTTGTGAATATAAACCCCAAAAATATCATGATTGCATAAGTGTATCATGCTACTTTGATCAAACCTTACAACTCCGTTTGTAATCACCATTTAGAAGTAATAAAGATCCACCCTTACCATCAAGATGATTACAAGTACCCAAAATCTGGAAAATTTCTCCAAAACACACCAATTTAAACGGGAAAAAAATCCAGAAGATAGAATCTAGAGGCAATTCAGAAAAAGATTACAAACATTAAATTAAGAGAACTAATTTAATAAATTCAAAAATGAGAAAAAGGAGAAAAGAGCCAAATTGAAGGAACGGATACTCTTAACATGGCAGGAAATAAGTTTAAAGGGAAACACAAAATGTGTAATTTGAAAACCCCAAAGCTGCAAAACCCAGAAAAGTGATAGTACTTCTAATATTAGAACTCGAATTAATGTCTCCAATTGGAAGCACTTAAACATCATTTAGGAAAAGACGCAAAGAAGAAGAAAAAAAACACCCATTACAATATACCCTGAGAGGGACGAAATATGATGCCAATAACATAACATAAAGAACTGAAAGCCGAGAAGATCAACGATAAGTACTGGGTTTCAATTCAGTGCGATACAAGAGGATGTACCTTGAGAACAGCAGCGAAGCTCTCGGCTTGTTCAATTTCAGAGATATGGCGACTCCATTGATTCCAATCCCAGTCCGAAGAGTTGCTGCAACGGCAACATAGGATAGAACTCCTGCCGTTTCTCCAAATGGGTTTGTGGCGAATCGAACCAACGAAACTCAGGTTGCTTCCTTTCCTCGCCGAGAAATCAATACAAGCGTGTCTGAATTGGGGCAGCGGCGCCGCAATTCGCCCGCCCCATGCATTAGCAACCACCATCTCTCGCCCACACACTCTCTGCAACTGGTTCTACCCCTTCTAGTTTTTGGAGAATTTAGATGAAAAATTATTTGAACCTGGATAACAAAGCCAAGCTCCCTAAATTAAAACTGCAAATATATGAACCTCTCCTCTCTTCTCTTGTTTTTTGTTTTTTTTTTTTTTAATTGTCGAGCGAAAACCCTATCAGTCAAAAGAAAAACAGAAAATATTCTAAATTTACAAACATTATCTCTATCAGTTTTGTCCAAAAAATAATAAACAAAAGCCTTGGTCGAACGATTGGGACATTCCGGCCCTTTGAGATTTTCGGGAAATGTGGTCCATAGAATTGGATTCAAGAACATCTATATTCTAGCAATTGCTATGATGGGCGCCAAAGCCTGGCAGATGCGAAACCAGACATCTGATCGAAACCAATTAACGGTGATTACACTTCACTCACTTAGACTCCTAATCTGATAATCATACCTCCTCTTTTGCCCAATTTTTTCACTTAAATTTAGTGCATGTAACGGAGAAAATTTTGCTTCGCAGTTCGGAGTGGCTGAGTGGTACGGGTAGGGTGTTCGTGCTTTTCCCTATTTTGGATAAGAAGAGATAAACACAAAAATCAATTCGATTGGATAAATGTTTAGATGATCTAGTATCTCCTTCTTTCGCTCCTTAAGTAGGTAGCATTAGAACCGTAAACATATCATGACTCATGACTCCACGTTAACACCCAGACTCGTTGACCACCAAATTAAATAATTAACCTACCAACCATGTTAATGATAAAAGACCACTTACAACATAATTACATAACTGACCACTATTAGTTAAACCATTTAACTGAATAGATCACTTACAAAATAATTGACTTACCAACACTTAAACCACTTAACTAACCTACTACGTCCCCTAACTACAAGCCCAGCAGACTTCTGCCCCTCTTAAACAAGGCCCTTGTCCTCAAAAGGGTGAATTTGAGAAACTAATTCTTATAAAATCCCAATCCTCCCGTGTTGCATCAGCCGGTTAAAGTCCTTGCCAATGGATTAAAATCTCTCGCCTCCACTTTTGCATCCAATGATCCAAAATGGCTTTGTGGGTTTAGAATCAATTTATTTTTTGTTTACCGATGGTAATTGAGATCGAATGGTGACACCAGTCCCAACCTTCTGTTTGAGTAGGGATACGTGAAGGACCGAATGAATACGGGTCTCACTTGATAATTCTAACTTATAAGTCACTGCTCCAATTCGTTGTAGAATCTTAACCAGACCATAATATTTATGGGAGAGTTTCAATTTTTTTCTTACAAAAACAGTTATTTGTCTATATGACTGCAACCTCAAGTACACCTAATCGCCAACCGAGAACTCCCGCTCTCTATGTTTTGAATCATAAATGCATTTTATCCTTATTTAGGCCTCTTTAATCCTCTCCTTCAATTATTTTACTAGCTCATCTCTACCCAATAATTCTTGTTCGCCTACAGCGACCTTAGTCGTGTCAGATACACAAGCCAAAAGATTAGGTGGGGCACGTCCATACACAACTTCAAATGGTGTCCTTCTAATAATTGAGTATCAACTGGTGTTAAAACAATATTCTGCTCGTGACAACCATTTAACCCATTTTTTTGGTTCAAAGCTCGTAATGCCAAGACACATTTTTACCGTTTGATTCACGACTTCACTTTAACCATCCGTTTGTGAATGATAAGCAAAACTAAAATTAAAAAACTGTCTCATTCAATTGGAATAACTCCTGCCAAAATATTTTTGTAAAGGTTGGATCCCTATCATAGACAATGGATCTATGCATCCCATGGAATCGGAATATTTGATTAAAAAAACCTATGCAACCTTCAAGTATACGGATGTGATAGGGCAGTGAAGTGAGCATATTTTGATAACCGATCTATACCACAACGAAGATGGTAGATTTTCCTTCCGATGATGGCAGCCGCTCAATAAAATTCATCAAGATATCTTCCCACACTTGGTAATGGCATTGGCAATGGTTGTAGAAGGCCTGTGGGAGCAAGATGTTATATCTTACAACGTTGACAAACATCACAACTTTTTATATACTCCTTAATTTGCTTTCGCATGCCTTTTCAATAGAAAGTAGATCGAATTAGATTGAGAGATTTTACAAATCTTTCATCCCTGTTGTTATGAAATTGACCAATTATATCATCAACAAGAGAAGAATCCTCAGCCAAATAAAATTTCTCTTTAAAAATTAGTAGATTGTCTTGAATTCTCCAAGGGCCTAAGGCTTCCCTATCTTTTACCAACTGCATTAACCATTGAAGAGTTGGGTTTGTGTTGGTCTCCTCGATTGCTTCCACCCACTTTGGCATAGGCTGAGATACGGCTATCACTTCCCCTTGAGTCTCTCCCTATTATTCTCTTTTTGAGATTGTGTTAGCTACAATATTTTCTTTTCCTTTTTTGTATTAAATGACGAAGTTAAACCCCATCAACTTATATAGCCATCTTTGTTGTGCAACAGTTGTAATCTTTTGGTCCCACAGATGCTTGAAACTCTGTTGGTCTATATGTACCACGAATTGCCTCCTCAGGAGATAAGGTCGCCATTTCTGTATTACAAGAACAAGGGCAAATATCTCTTCCTCATTTATAGAGAGCAAGAGATGCTTTCCTAAAAGGGCATGACTATAGAAAGCAATTGATTTTTCTTGCATTAAAACACCTCCCACACCGGATCCTGATGCATTACACTCCACTATAATTTTTTTTGAAAAATCAGGGAGGGCCAACATAGGAGCACAAGTCATCACTTCCTTGAGTCGTTGAAATGCCTCTTCTACAAGTGGGTTCTATGAGAAAGTCTTTCGTAAGTAGTTTTGTAAAAGTCCTAGCTATTTTATTGAAATCTTTGAAAAAATTTCGATAATAATCAGTCAAACAAAGGAAGCCCCGTAAAGTTTTAGGTGTCTTAGGCTTGAGCCAATCCACCATAGCCGTTATCTTGTCAAGGTCTACAATAACACTTGCATTAGATATTACATGGCTTAGGTACTTAACTTCATTTTGGCCGAATTGGCATTTTTCGAGCTTGACAAACAATTGATGAGACTTAAGGATAGAAAATGTGATCTCCAAATACCTTACATGTTCAACCCATGTCTTGCTATAAATTAAGATATCATAAAAAAAAACAAGAATAAATTTTCTCAAATAAGTTTTAAATACCTCATTCATGAGAGCTTGAAATGTCGAGGGTGTGTTGGTAAAACCGAAAGGCATTACTAAAAATCTGTAATGGCCTTGATGTGTTCTAAAAGCCGCCTTCTTCATGTAATTTGGATGCACCCTAATTCGATGATATCCATATCGTAAATCCAGCTTTGAAAAAATTAGTGCTCCATGTAACTCATCCAAGAGCTCATCAATCACTGGAATAAGGAATTTATCCTTCATTGTGATTTTATTTAAAGCCTTATAGTTAACACACATTCTCCAGGGACCATCATGCTTCTTCACCAATAGAACTGGGGACGAGTATGGGCTATTGCTTGAGCGGATCACCCCAGTTGACAACATCTACGTTACTAATTTTTCAATCACAGCTTTTTGGTAATGTGGATACCTATATGGCTTAGCACAAACCGGTCATTATCTTAGTTGTAGTCAATTTTATGGTCCTGCATACGTTGAGGTGGTAGACATTTTGGTTCAGTCAACACCTCCTTGTATTGCTTCAGGAGTTGTTATACTTGTGCTGGAATGAGTGAGCTGGCTGGTCGCACTTGTGGGGACCCTAAAAAAACTTTTGCAGTAAAACTCCTTCATTTTTATTGTCAATCGCCTGTTCCATTTGGTGTCCACTAATAACCTTATTCTCCAACATCCATGAGCCTTGTAATATCACCTTTTTATTGTTGACACAAAATCTCATCTGTAACATTGAGAAATCTCAAACAACAAGTCCCAATGTACATAACCACTGAGTCCCTAAAACCACATCATATCCTTTAAGTGGTAATAAATAAAAATCAACAAAAATATTGACTCCTTACAAATAAATTTGGATGTTTGTACATTTACCTGGGCTTACTAACTTATCCCCATATTCCACTGCCACCTCAAATTTGCCATCTAGCAGTGGCTTCAATCCCACCTTTTTTGTTAGTTTTTCACTCACAAAATTGTGAGTACTGTTAGAATCAACAAGAAACTGAAGCAACCATATGTTCAATACGGCATTTAACTCTCATGGTTTATGGTGCACGGGATGGCATGAAGGGATATTTCAGGTGTCTCATCAATTTTGTTTTCGGCCCCACCCTTTGCCTCTATGACCATGTTGCCTTCTTCCTCCTCCAAGCATACTTCGATGAGAAATAATTTATTGCAACGATGCCTTGGGCTAAACTTCTCATTATAGTTGTAACAAAGTCCTTTACTTCTTCACTCTTGTAGCTTTGTTGGTGACATTTTCCGCACAGGAATGGTTGGTTGGTTGGTAGGTGCTAGAAGCTAGATTTGAGTTTGTGGGTCCACCCGTCACTGAGTTATGTTACGGGTTTCATATAAGCGAACCAAGCCAATTGTAGCGGATAATATGGTGGGTTTACCAGCCTACATATCAGTTTTAATCGAGTTCCACAAGCCACTAACAAAGCAGCTTACCTGTCGATCTTGCTAGAGATATCGGACCTTCGTAAGTAAATTTTCAAACTGAGTTTGATAGTCCCATACCGACCTAGTCTGCTGCAACCTGGTGAGTTCTCCAAATTTTTTGTAGAACTAATTTGGACCATAATGAGAGAGAATTCCTTATTTGAATTAATCCCAAGTGATGACATTCATTTCTTGTTTCAGCAACTAGAATCATAATTGTGCGTCGCCCTCCAAATGGAAAGATGCAAGCAATACATGATTGGCTTTGGGGGTCTCTTGAAATTAAAAGAATTGTTCTGCCCTATATAACGAACTGGTTGGGTCTTATCCACCATTGAAACGGAAAAAATCCAATTTCACAAGCCTAGGTGAATATGAATTAGTAGAGCCAGTGTGTTATTCTCCACCATTGTCACTGTTCCATTCTCCATGGATTCGATTTGAAGCATGTAAAGTTTCTCCAGTCTCCTTGATGAATTGAACTACTATTTGATTTACGCGAGCAGTGAATTGATCAAACATCTCAACAACCCGATTCAGGAAATCCTGCTGACTAATAGATAGTGACGCTATAGCTTGCTCCAAGTGCTCCACTCGTTGGTCCATGCCTGAGCTCTAATACCACTGTGGTACAGCTAGGGTGATCTTGCTTTTCCCTATTTTGGATAAGAAAAGATAAACACAAAAATCAATATTGGTTGGGTTACTTTGAGGGAACCCAAATCCTCCTTGCTATTAAAACCGTAAACACATCATGGCTCATGACTACATTCACACCCAGAGACTCGTTGACCACTAAATTAAATAACTAACTCACTAACCACGTTAAGGATAAAGGACCACTTACAACATAACTGACCACTATCACTTGAACCACTCAACTGATCAGACTACTGACAAAATAACTGACCCACTAACACTTAAAACACTTAACTGCAAGCCCAGCACACAGTTACGTGTAGATACCCACTAACACTTAAAACACTTAACTGCAAGCCCAGCACACAGTTACGTGCATCTACACGTAACATTGACACTTGAGACTGATTAACGGCAACGATACGGGCGTTCAGGTGGCCATCCATCCCGTCTTGATCAGAGCCGCTGCCTATCTCTTTCGATCATGTTACAAAAGGTCACTTCTTCAATATAATAATTCGGTTCAACTTCAGCCTCTCATCCTCTCTTTATATCGAGCAGAAAGAGGAAGACATTCACGTGAAGGTAACCAGAAGATAAACTTCAATGGAGCCATATCGTCCTCTCAAAATCCTGCAGGGATCGGAGTTGTTATTAGGAATGACCAAGGCAGCATGCTGGTGGCTACATAGGAAAATCTGCCCATCTTTTCTACACCCTACTGTCATTAGTGCTTTAAGAGGGCATGCCAATTTTTACCAAAAAAATAAGAAGCATGTCAATGATTCCCCCTCCCCCTATCACACACACACACACACACGGGATCTCCATAGTCAACACCAAAAGTGATCACAGCTTTTGGTGCAACTGAGGACCCTCATATACAGGCATACTCAAAACACCTCCTTTTGTCTAAAAGGCATGTTACAAACACCCATTTCTTATACAGGTAAAACAAATACTGCAATAACTGAAAATAATACGACCGAATAATCAAATTGACCATCTGTGAAAGAGGCAACAGTTTTTCTTATGATGAAAGGCCAGTTAGTACAAACAATGCTCCAATGGCATGAGATGAACACTCTCTAAAAGTCTCTTGTAGGCATGCCTCTAGTCTAGAACCCAAGGTTAAAAAAGGGGGAGGGGGGGACCTACTATAGTTGGTGGTTAATGTTGAGGCTGCAGTGATTGATTAACGACTACAGATTCCATCACCGGTGCCACTGTCATGTTTGTCGGACCCTGACTTACGGTTGCCAGTCCTCCATCCTCGGCAGCTTCCAAGGCACTGTCTGCATTGTTGCTTGGGACAGCATTCTCCATCCGGATTGGACGGAGAAGACCCTGCAACCTTACCAAATAACTCTGGCCAACAGGTTGGGTTCGCACATAGCGTGTTGTCGTCACAGCACTGGCAGACGTCCGCCTTGAATCGGCATGGAGATTGGAGAGGGCACTGAGATCAAGGTTTGGGAAGACAGAACTACGGCAGCGTGGACACTTTACATTCAGCCGAAGCCACTCGTCAATGCATTCCACATGGAAATTGTGAGCACATGGGAGGCCACGAACCTGCACCATTTCTAATAAGAGACTTGGAGCTCAAGAGTTTAAATGTTCCAAGGAGACGTAAAAAGTCACTGGTGACCATACTGTCACTGTCCCATTCTACAACAAACATATGCTCATCACTGGTTAGGAACACCATAGGTACCAACTACTTGGGTGCGCTCCAAAAATCACAGCAGTAGAAGGCACATTAACAACTACTTACTTAGCAAAAGGTCAATAAAATCATGGCAGATGGTACAGAACAGATGGTCAAAATATTCTGTGTCATGATATTCAGAAGGCTACAAGGGGGACTACATTCATTCGATGGACCAGATTAACAAGCCTGAGCGGCACCAGGGTCATACGATGAATAGCAGTGGATAAGGAGGAACACATACCTCATTACCCACACGGAACTCTTCAAGGCAGATAGGACATTCACTGCAATCAGTTGGAACTGACTTTAACCTGAACTTTGGCAGTTCCTGAATGAGTGCCTCCACTGCTTCTCTCTATGTTCAACCAACAAGCACACAAAACCACAGTTATCAGAATTATAACAAGAGTAACACTGAAAGTGGCAATAAGAACTTTTATTTAAGCAAGAGATAACTGGCTGGAGTACATCCCAAGAGAGATCCTACATGTCTCTCTCTATCGGCCTTCTCTTTTGGGTAGAGTAATGCATGTAATGCAGTAAATAAGGATTGAGTGATACTGTTGTGTTACCATATTAACAAAGAGAAAATTGGGAGAGCTACAGTGTTAATCACAAATAAAGTCGACCTGGGATAGTTGCAAAAATTGTCCACTTCAAATCATAGAATGTATTAGATTCAACCACTCTATGCCACATCACCTTCAAGTTGAATAAACCCAGAACAAATGAATCAGGATCAGAGGTGGTAGCTGGATTAACTTATTGGTGAACAAAAAAACAGCTTTCCTACTCCATAATTACAAGATAGAGAGAATTTCACAGTTCAGAAATTTGTTCCAACTATTGAACTTCACTATCTCTTAGGATGGTAATCAAAGCCCTGAAAGCAGAGTTCCATCAAAATTCTATCATATTTTAGGTTTGAATTTAAGGTTGTGGTATTACTAACTGCAAGTCAGCTATCAAAAAGAATGGCCAAGAAGAATAAATGTACTTGATTAACGAGGCACATCCGTGCTAGCAGCTAATAATAAATACCTGCGTTGTAGTCAAGTAAAGTCCCGGATGGTATGCAGCGGTATCTTGGCCCATCCCTCTCAACTCCTGACCAGCAGCTTCAAAAGTCCAGTCAGGTACTCGGATCATGTCAACCAAAACCTGGAACGAAGAAGAATGACAACATAATGTGATCTGATTTGGGAACATTAAGAACTAAAGGGGGCAAGGGAAGTTATTCTGTCAAAATTAGAGACAGAAAAAGTGCTGCAGTACAGTAATCAATGACAGAAGCAACAAGAATCAGCAACAGACAAAAAGTATTGCAAATGTGTCATCTGCAACATAAGTTACGACTGAAAACTGATAACCCTCTTGGTGCAACAGTTTTTATTAGGTGTTCAACAAAATGGAGAACACAAGACACACTGATTAGATGATCCCAATTGATACTCCATTCACAGTCTTTAAGATGGTCATTATATGTAATTCAAATATTCAGAAGCGGCAAGACTAGGAAAGATAAAATATAACATTGGTGGTAACTTAAGGGTAGTCCCATTAGGTGACAGGATAAGGGAAAGTTGGCCGTCATAGAATTTTTTTTTAATGATAATAATTCATTAAAAAAAAAAAAGGAAGTAAGAAGAACAAAGATTTACCAGAGTGAAACCAAGAAAATAAGGAGGCCTAACCATAGAAACCTCCCAACCCCATACAAAACTCTACTAGGTTGACCAGAATCCCAAAGAGAACACCAATATTGCATTCCAATAATAACACTCACTCGTGTGTTATAATGGCCTAACTTCAAGTTATGATGAAGTTATGATTAATTCAATTGTTGCTTATCATTAAAAAAAAAAGGGAAGCTTTGATGAAACTAAAAAAATAATAAAGCTTCCTGCCAGTACTCTAAAAAAACCAACCCAAGGAATTTTTACAGCTTACACCATATTCTGAAATTGGAATCCCTTGTTGAGCACGTTGCAGGTGTGCTTGCCTTCGTGTCAGCCACTACAAAAAGGAAAGGGTTCGAGAATTAGGATCTAATGGGTAAACCTCTTGTTATAAGGAGATCAAAGGTAATGCAATTTTTTTTTTTGGGAGACAAGCATATAGAACACGTCAAATTATGTACAATACAGTATATGGAAATTAAAATTAAATATTCATATACCAGCAATGTCACAGAGCTAAAATAGTAATAGACTCTCAGTCAACCATGGGGGAAAGATCAATTAATTTCAGAAAAGGGGGGGGGGGGGAACTGTCATCATATACATTTGGCTTAAAAGATCAAGTTCTAAGAGAGCTCCATAAGAAAACTGTAGCCATAATGGATATATTACAGCATAAACGACAAGATATAGATTGTAAAACCCTGACTGACTGAACCATTATTATCAAAATCAGATATAAAGAAATACCACCAAAATTGTCATGAACAGTCAATTTCAATAGAGCAAAAGCATAAATGACAAGTTAGAAAAATAAAAATTGCAAATTCATGATTTAACGGCCATCAAAGTAAGAAATAAATAACTACTACCAAAAGTTACATTCTTAAGTAACTCTACCTCCATCTACGAAAGTAACAAAGTAGGCAGTCAATAAATAACAAAGAAGAGTCACAAAATAATTGCATCAGAAATTATGAGTGACTACTTTTCTACTTGCTTCGATAAGTGGTGGAAACCCAGATACCAAGACCTGACCAGAAAAGCTGAAATGTATTTGGTTATGGCAGAAGCAGCCAACAAAGAGCATGTTCACTCTACCTTTTCCAACTTTCCCACACGTCATAGCAACTTGAGATCCCTGAGCAGGAGTGACCTGGTTCCAAGTCCCCATAATCAAAACAATTTGATTCACAAGACTAGGAAGTAAATATGAAGATGGTAAAGGAAGTAACTTATAATGTTTTTTTGGATAATAAGTAATTTATAATGTTGCAGTACAGAACTCCAAACTTATTGTACCCATAGTCTAAGTGGTGGCTCACTTCACCCATCAAGATCGCTCAATCCATGGACCTCCTCTTGAATTGTTCATAACCCAAAATTTTCACTCAATGGATGACTCCAACCACATTATAGATTAGCTTTAGTATCGACAGTCTAAAACGTGCACAAGCTGTTGACCATTCAGAAAAAAAAAAAAATTCAGATATGTCTAGGATCATCAAGTCCATGAAATTTAGCTCCTGCCAAAAAGAGGTCTCCCACTATTTTGAAGGTCCAGATCAATAATAGGCCAAAGATTGGACGGTGGATACAAGGAAGTGTGGAATTTACATAATGCACAGGATTATATACCATTGCTTATTAAATCTGAACTGCAATGACATAAAACCCGATAATCATAAATTGGGCCAAAGGCAATTGCAAGGGCTCATGGGTTTTGGCTCACATTATCTACGAAATTCTACATTTATTGACTTCGATGTTCATTTCTCTATCCCATGTTGACAGGAGCCAAAATGAGCTGACGGATCAATTAGCTAATTGGGGGGTTAAGGCCAATTCGGTGTTTGTGGAAAATCGCCTCTCTGAGGATTTGTAGTTGGGCTTTCCCCCTATTGTTGTATTTTATTGATTTTTCTTCCTTCTCTTTAATAAAGTTCGTTATTTATCCCAAAAAAAAAAAAGAAATACAATACCAAGTAAGGTATAGTTTTGGTGAAATTTGTGGTCGTTCATACAAGAGACCTGGGTTCAACACCTATCTTCACCTACTAACAAACTAACCACTAACATTTACCTATAAAAAATGCAATCAAACTTTCCTAAGGCTAACAGGTGGAGAATGCTTTTGTTTTAAAATATTGGGGGCTTACAAGACTCAAGCATTTACATTGATGCCAAGCTCATAAACCATCAGGTCATTTTCTAGACCTCGGGGTTGGGCATGGGCTGGAATGTCACAACCCTACCTGAGATCAATTCAGGCTAGGGTCGAGACCTTCCATCAACCTGATCCAAGCCCAACAATGTACATTTGTGCCCCATTCAATGGCTTGTTGTAAGTGTAAAAAAGGCATAGATTCAAGTTACAGTCTGCTCATGGTATTTTATTTAGCTTATATAAAGTTGTAATCCAATCCCAGTCCTCTTTTTTTTTTAAAGAGAGAGAGAGAGAGAGAGAGAGAGAGAAAGAAGGCTTTATTCAAGTGCAATGATGATGACATCTTGTCACATGGCAAACTTAGTGTACCAGCGTTGGAGGAGAGTTCCCCAGAACCTGTATATGGACCAGGGACTGTTTGGAGTCTGTTGCTTCAATCGGGAAGCAATTCTGAGCTAATTTGAGCATGCACGTTTTTTGAGGCATGTGGGGCCCACTTGTCCATGTGGGTGGGTCCACATGTGGTTATCATCAGTGGAGGACATATGGCTTTATTCTATTTCATGATTTAGCGCTTTAATTTCTGTTTTATAATATTTTTTTTATGAATTTTAGACTTTTCCCCATGTTAGGGGTATTTTCAAAATTTTCTTTTTTTTAGGGAGTTAGTTGCAAATATGAATTTTATCTTTATGTTGAGTGTCTTGATCGTGTACTCTTAAAGTAGTTGATCAGCATCTAGTCTTTTATTTAGTTTGGACTATTTTTCCTTATGTAAGTTGGTTTTAAACACTTTGGTATTATATATACGGGAGGTGTGATCGAGAAACACAATTTCACATAAAACAATTTCAGTTTTGAGAACTAGCCTGTTCTTCTCTTCCAGCCAGCTGCTAGCTTGTGTGCTTGCTTGGATTCTCTTAGTGTGCCTACAAGAGTGCAGGGTTGGCAACTTCCTTGTAAGGGATTGGTGAATTTCCCAGGTACTTCTTCTGAACTTCAGTTTTCTTCATTATCTTCTTCCTCTCATTTTCTTTTTCTTTTTTTCTGGTTCTTGATCTCCTGCAGTTAACACAGTCCCAACTCCATCTATTCCCTGCATCCATATACTTCCCTAAGTTATTTCATACACATCCCTTGTCTCCTACAGCAAAAGCCATCCTCTCCAACCCCTCTACTTCCAAACGGCTGACCTATCCCCTGCTTGAAACCCCATAAAACCAGAAAACCTAAAGTCTACCAAGAAACCTAACCTAAACCCATCCCCTTGCTTCCCCATAGCTTCCGGTCACCTTAGGAACCCTTCCCCTTTGTTTTATTTTTATTTCTATAAAGAAAACCCATTCTTTATATCATTAACTTGATGTTCTCCATTAAAACCAGTAAAACCCACAAACCCTAACCTGTAAAACCTTAAAGAAAACTCTCAAACCACTTCCTAATCCATCCTCAAACCAATCAGACACCCTAACAACCCTTTCTCATCATCCTTTTGAAGCCAAGTCTTCTTCCCTAATCCATACAACTTGCTGACCTGGGTTCATCTCAAATTTGTCCATAAAACCTGTTCGGTTACCCCTTTTTTGATCAGACTTTATATATATATAAAGGAAATCACCTTTAGTAGCTTGCAGTTGATTCACCCAGACCTCTCAATTGTTCTGGGAGCTTAAATCCAAGAACCTAACCCTTTTTACCTCAGTCAGGACATACCCTGTGGTGCTGTCCAGATTAGTTTCACACCAAGATTGCTTGTTTTGAATATTTGATTTAAAGGTGGCATATTACATTCCTGGTGATAGAATTAGAAGTCGTCCATCTTGTGCTTGGGTTGAACTTGTTATAACCCAAGGGGTTTACATCATTTAGCAGCCTATTTGGTGATCATTGATTTGATTTTCTTCAAGAAAAGTGTTTACTTCATACACTTGGACTATTAGTGATACAAGGACCACTCCTTGGTGTGATTAGATTGAAGTTAGAGCCTATTCAAGAGGTTCTAAAACCCTTAAGTTTAATGTTATGGAAGTTTCAACACTCCAAGTGTTTGTGGAAAAGCGTCAAAGAGTGTGAACATCTACATTATTTGGTGCCTACATCAAGGCTTGTTCTAGAAAGTCTCCGAATCATTTCTACAGTTTTGACCTATTTAAGGTGTTTTCTCTCTATTTATATAGTCATGCCTTGCTGCTGTCCCCATCTTGGTACAATTTTACTGGGTTTATATTGACAAATTAACATAGAATCACCCTCATTACTTGCTGTTCAACCAACAAACCCTGCATATTTTAGCTTCTTTGCATAACATTTGAATAGGTCTTTACATTATTATTTGTCAGCTATTTGCCTTAGTTAGTGGGTGACTTAATTTTGCATGAGTAGTTCTTAAATTTTTTTTTCATTTTATTAGGTTTTTTTTTGCTTGGTTTTAAGTTAAGTCATCATTTGAACTTCCCTTTTGATCTTTTTAAAGCTATTGATAGAATAAGAATCTTGTTTTATATTGATCACTTGTTTAAAATTGTTGACTTGTGGAACTCTTCAACTGTTTGACATGCATACTACATCATTTTCAATTGCAATGTTTATTTTATTTAATGTTTCTTGTGTTTTCTTGTTTAATGGTATCACATGCTAAAGGATTGCATAGAAGAATTAAATGTTACTCATATATCAATAGTGGTTCCTGTCGAAAAACAAGTTCTATATACACAAAATGTAATGGTTCTATGCTTGTTTGATATGCGGTTTACCTTTATCACTACTAGATGGGAAGGAACAACTAATGAGTCACATATAATGCTCGAGGCTATATATGCACCCAATTTAAATTTCCCATACAGTCATGCAAGAAAATAATGTTTGATGATAAAATACAAACTATTCATTAGTTAATCAAGGTCTATCAATGTATATTCTAATATGTTTGTGATGATGATTATGTTGTGTATTATGGGTAGGATTCAAAATACGAATCTTTTTCAGTTGATTTATATATTTATTTGCTATTATTAGTGATTTTCATTACTAGTTTTACCATAAGAGATACATTGTGTTTCTTCTTTCCATTTTTGTTACAAGAGAGACAACGACTCTTGTTACAATTATTTTGTTAATAAATATGAGTTTTATTACTTACTATTTTAAGTTGATTAATATGTTGGTGCTTGTGGATTTTTAGAAAGCCAATCAATGAGAATAAAAGGGTGGTTTCAACAACTAAATTTTAGTACATTGGGTTATTTCTAATGACAAGAATTATGAACATTGAAGAG
>JAOXJP010068572.1:0-15391 GCA_025762735.1 Platanus orientalis
GGCGTAACAGGATTCATGTAGCCGACCCCAAATAGTTGGGATAAGGCTGTTTGTTGTTGTTGTTGTTGTTGTAGTCTCTTGATACTATGGGAAGAGACCTTTTAGGTTTGGTGAGTTGCCTGATTTAGGTTGTAAACATAGAAATGCAAGAATTCTCTTAAAAAATCTACCCCTCATGAATATAAACATTTTAACATTTGCTACACTTCTTCAATTGAAGTCCAAATTGGTTAATAGTGACTGCTAACTTTTTAACTAAGAGTGGAGTCTGAAGGGAGGAGTTATATGTGGGACAGTCTATACATTTCTTTATATTGGGATTGGGCTTTAAATTGGGACAATCTCTTGAAATTGTAATTCGTAAAAGATAGTGCTCATATTCCTTTTGACCTTACCTCCGATTTTGTTTTATTGCTCTTGGTGTTAATAATCTTCCTCTATGTTCTTCTTTTTTTTTTTTGTAAGAACCTCTACATTATTCTTTGACCTTCCAGTTCTACTAGCTTATTTTTTTCATTTGAAAGGTAGCAATCCAATTCATTAATGAAGCAAAAAAAGAAAGAAAAAAAGAAAAAAAGAAGAAGCTAAGTTCACATAGAAAGTGGACCTAAAAAGATAAGAAATAACAAAGCAAAATGAAAGAAGCAAAGCAAATACAAACTAAGAAAACCTCCCCAAAACTAAAAAAAAAATTAGTCATTCTCAGCCCAAAAAAGAACCCAAAACAAACACAACCAAAGACTTTAGGAGACATGGAGTACAATGTAGAACTTTTGGAGAGAATTTCAATGAGAGATTGAAAACCAAGCACATGAGAGGGATACGGTTCATGAGGTAGGCAGCAGTTTGCAAGGCATCGGACCAAAATAGTTTTAGAACATTCATGATGAGAAGCAATACATGAGTAATCTCCAAAAGATGGAATTTTTTCTCTTTGTTACTCCATTTTGTTTTGGAGTTCCTCGACATGTTTATATCCAACATGGTCATGTGTTATGGTGAAGGATTCCATGCAAGGAAGATTAGAAGAAAACCCAACTGGAAAGTATTTGCTACAATTGTTAGAACAAAAATCTTGATATTTGTGTCAATTTGGTTTTTAACCATCCTATGAAAGAACTAGAAGACAAAAAAACAATAATCTTGGATTTTAATAGATAAGCAATGTAGCTTGGGAATAATCATCATCAAAAGTGACAATATAGCTGAAGTCAAATAAGGAAACCACATGGGCTGCTCCTCACATATCAGAATGGTCTATTGAAAAAGGCATGGTATTTTGACGAGAATTGATAGGATATGTGGTTCAACAATGGGTCTGATTGGCTTGGTTGGAGATGAAACCTTGTGGTCCAGATCAATGAGTATTCTATTATGACTTAGGTAGAAGTCATCGTTATGTTGTTGTGTGATAAGAGATATGGCTTTAGGGTAGAAGAAGTTGAAGAGTGTTGGGTTTTAACTGAAAGGAGGGTGAAGGGTTGTTGTCTTGAATTCAAAACCTCCCCTTAAGCAGTCCTCTTTTCTCAGTTTCAAAAATCACTATCGAAGTTAGTTTACATTCATTGAGTTTAAAATGAATCATGATAATTGCTTTGGTTGGGATGATGCCAGCAAGGAGGGTGGTGTCAGTGTTTGAAGGCCCATAGTCAATAGAGGTAAAGATAGTATGGTACACCCTAGAAGAGATTCCAATTGATAGCGACATCGTAGGGTAAATAAGTCTTTTTCCTCCTAACCTATTGGAGTGTCAAATCGAAGAGGTTAAGCAGCATTTTAACTAGACCCGTGCTCTATCTTGTGAGGAAGATAGGGATGGTCAAATAGTAAGGGAAAGATCATATTTCACTAGAAATTTTTTTTGTCAACTTAGTTAAGATTTTAATTATACCCTTAAATCTTTGGTTCAAGATGCAACTCGAGAGATCTGAAAAAGGGTTGGTTGCTTAGAAAGTTCATCCAAATTTCTTTATAAGAATTAAGTAATGTGTTCAGTCCCAATTTGATAAGGGCTATCCTAAGGTTTCTTTTCAGATGGGTGAAGGGATCTTTAACGACAACCACATGGTCAAGGTAGGCCCTTGGTTGGCCATTTGTTGGTTTAGTGAGGTTTTTGATAGGGGCAAAGCTTTGATCTGTTCAGGAGGATACCTCTCTGTTGTACAAGGATACTTCAGTATCTAAGGAAGTTGGCTATAGTTCTTTGTCGGTTCCATATGAAAGCATGGAGTTTGACGAGGAAGATGAAGATGGTGAGATTTCGTATGGCAAAGGTATGAATTCTGTCAAGGAAAGTGAGGGTATTTGGAAAGATTTTTAGGGATCCAAAAAGGTCTAAGATTGGGAGTGGAGGAAATAATGGCGTAATGGTTTTGCCCAAGGGGTAGGGGCAGTGTAGGGTTGAGGAGATGAGTAGGAATAGATTGGGATGGAGTATTTACTATTTAGATGTTACTTTAGAAGTCGTGAATGCCAAAGGCCAAGGGAAGGTTGATTTAAATGATGTGAAAGGATCGCTTGAGGAGTGTTGGGAATGTGTTGAATTCAATTCAAGATGCAACTCGGGTACGTGATCCAGAGTAAAATCCGAATGGGCTTTTGACCTAATCCGGGGTTCGAGTTGACCTACATGTTGAATAGGAGTTTTTGTGGGTGGTTTCTTGGGAACTATGCCAATGCACTTTTCATTGTAATCACTTATTCTTCGTTTATAATTAAACGCCTGTAGGCATAGGCTTTAAGTCGAACCATGTAAATCATTGGTGTTCTTTGTGTGATTGCTATTTTCACTATTTCTTTCTTCTATTTTGTTGAATACAAACTCCAAATCTAAGGATTCCAGATAATAAATTGGTATTAGAGCCCAAGTATAAAGTAGAGAAGTTTGATGGGTAGAACAACTTCAGTCTATGGCACGTGAAGATGCATGCTTTGTTGATTCAATATGGATTGTATAAAGCATTGGTAGGGAAAAAGAAGCTTCTTGTGATGATGAGTTTAAGGAGTAGATTTACATGCATCAACTAGGGGGGTTCGTCATTTTAGGTAAAGAAGACCATCTTTGCTTGTTGAAAAAGTCTTTGTATGTTCTGAAATTATTGTCTAGACAATGGTATAAGTGGTTTTACACTTTTATGCTTGGGCATGATTATTGTAGGAGTCGATATGACAGTTATGTTTATTTCATGAAGCTCTTAGATGGTTCTTTATAGACTTTTTGATATATGTTGATAATATGCTTATTGTAGTCAAGAATATGTTTGAAATCAACAGGTTAAAGGTTCAACATAGTGGTGAGTTTGAGATGAAAGATTAAGGTCAAATGCTATACAATTAATTTTAGAGGGGGGTTGAATAGAATTCTTTTTAATTTAATTAACCCCTTTTTAAATTACTAAGTTGTGGTTATTAGATTTTCTTACAATATGTCTAATTGAGTGTGTGCTTAAGTGTAACTACTCAAGGATGGTAGCAAACATGTAATAGACAAGAGTAGTATGAAGTAAGACAACAAAGAGAAACAATCACACAACTACAAACCACAACACAAGATTTATAGTGGTTCGACACTCGGGTCTACGTCCACTCTTCTAAAGCTTACTATTGAGTTTAGGTATATTTCATTCAGGTTCTATTACAACCTAGGTCAATATACAAATCCTACTACTTACTCACAAGCAAACCAACTACAACACTCGGTGTCTTCGACGAGTGTGCAATACTTCCGGTGTCTCTAGCGGAAGCTAAACAATAGTAAAAGTAAATATAAATGTAAATGAATGCAAAGTCAAGCAAATGTTATCACCAAATGGTTGATGTTGCTAGTTTTTCAATGTGTGGGATGTTCTTTATTGAGCTGATATGCCTTAGTTGCCTACAAGCTCCAAGTACTTGGCTCTAGTGTTCCTTGAGCTCAGCCAAATGTGAGTTCCTTTAGGGAAAACCACTCACCACAACCTCTCCTTAATAGTAGGAATGTAGCTTAATAGGAGAGAAGAAATAGTAGAGAGAAGAGTAGGATGCTAGCTACTATAGCTCAGTAAATAATAGGCAACAGAAGTTTACACAGTGGAGAAGGCTCTCAAGATAGTATGCATCTTAGCTCTCTCTAAAAACTTGGAGTGTAGAAGGAAGTGTTTTACCCTAAAGGGAAAAGCTTCTTTTAAAGTGGGGAGGAGCATCCTTGGCCTTAGGATGAGTATATATTAAAATGGGAGTGATCATGGGCCTTTAGATGAACTAAAACGGGGTTCAAATTTCAAAAATCTCCTCTAAATTTTCATAAATTTTTTTCTTAAAAATACCCTCCAAACCAATTGGGCTTTTTGAAATCAGTTTAGGGTCCAAATCAATTTCAGAAAGCGCAATCGATTTGGCAACCCAGTTTCAGGCTAAATCGATTTGGGTTTAGGACAAAATCTCAAAACTTTTTCCCAAATCGGTTTGGACCTACGAGTTTGGCCCACGGCTAATAAGAATTCTGCTCAAAAACCTGACTCAAAACCGATTGTGCTTTTGGTAATCGATTTCACCAAACCTATTGTAAAAAGCACAATCGATTTGGCTTCTGTGTTTTGCACAGTACACAGTACTTCTTAGGCATCCTTTGAGCAGTCTTTTGGGCATTCAATTGGGGCAACATTTGGGATCCTAGACCATGTCTAGGGTTGCTTTTAGACACACAATATGATATGACAGGCATGGATTATACCTTACTTGGAGTGCCTCTTCCGGGTGCTTTTCCTTGGTCTAGGGTCTTTCTTGGCTTCATGATTCAAACTTGTGAGCTCACATAGGACATATACAAGATCCTAGCACTACCCTTGCCCAATACATGCTCATGGGATTGACATACATCAACAAATAACAAAATTCTCAAGGTTTATTTTGTAGAAAATCCAGTATCATAACGACGCTATAAAACTATTTTCTAAAAATAGAACATTTAAAAGATCAAGGTGATTTCCCTCAAGGAGAATACTGAATCTCAAGATGATGTTGCTCAATTGAATCAGGTTAGCTCCCTCTATAAAGAGTGTGGATCCAAAAGAGCCTTGGTTTCAAGAACTTATGGCTTTGCTCTTCTCAGAGAAGAAAGCCCAATTCAAGAACCGATTACACAAAGAGAAAGAAAGAATAAGGAGATATATGAGATGAAGAACACTTTTTCTTCTTCTCTATCAGAAAATTCTCTTTGGAATACACGCAGCATCAACAACCATTTTGGAACTCTCCTTCTTCCTCTTCTTTTCTAAAAGAAAAGGCCTAGTATAGCCTCCAAAATTACAACTCTTCAATCACATTATGTTTTCTTTTAATATTTATTTATAAATGGATGAGGCAACCCTAAAAGAGAAGAGTGTTGCGGCATCCCTAATAAGGGAAGAGTGTTGATGCAATCCTATTAAGGAAAGAGGTTGCGGAAAACCTAAAATCTTTCCAATTTTAAAATATTCTAACAGAAAAGTGTTAGGAAAGCAATTAGAAGAGCTATCAAGATAAATGGTGTAGTCTTAGGAAAAGGTAAAAGAACCTAGCAATGAATTTTCTTTTCAAAAAATAAATATATTTATTTATTAATTGTCAAGCTGATGGTAGGATCACTTCTTTGGTGCAATGTAAGGGCTTAGGCTGTCTAGTGTGAAAACGTGGGTTTGAGTCTGATGAGTAGCCACTTTATGCAAAAAGCCAAAGGTTAGGTTTGTTTCTCGTCCACCCCTACCAACACCCCATAATTATGGGATCGACATTGGGTAATGACCTTTCTGTTTGTCAAGCTTATGGATGTTGACACTAAACTAACCAATTCACCCAAAACCTTAGGGTTTTAAGGGATACACAAATTAATATACTTCAACACCCCCTATTTACCACAAAAAAACACCCCCTCAGGAAGAACATTGTTCTCTCTTGGGAATACTTGAGTAACCAGGTGCAAGTCCACAGAATGCATGCACACATGTGTTGTACTACCTTTAGGAGAATATTCATACTTCCATGTAGATTTGAATAGGTGACCTACTTTGGCTATAATACCTTGTTGACAATAAACTATGCAACTCACCCAAAATGGAGAGTTGGTTTAATTCACTATTAACATGATATCAGAGCTTGTTGACTTCTATCATGTGGGGTTGGTTGCGAGAATTTCCCATGATCAAGATGATGTCAATAACACATGTGAAGTTTTTTTTAGTGTGACAAAAGGGATTAAAGCATTGGATTGCATTTAAAAAATATGTTTATAGAGAAATATCTTGATGTCTTGGGAAAGCGATTCAGAGGCATGTTAGTAGGTGATGTTGAGTGGCATGAGTTTCACGAATGTCCGATGAATTTGGCTACTATGTGGTGTTGAGTTTATGTTAAGACAACATATGAAATGTGTGGTGGCACAAGGGGAAAGGCACAAAGGTGCCAAGGAGATGGCTTCATGGAGGCAAACCAGTTTGAGAATTGGAATGATTGTTCACTTGGGGCCAAGACCATGGGTTGTCAAGGAACTAAAGTGGTTGCAGGCAAAGATCAAGGGTCTGCTTAAGGTGAAGGGAATTATGCTCAGGTACTAGAGCAAGATAATGGCAAGGAAATTAAGAATTTGGACTGATAGTTCACTTAGGGCGAAGGCACGGAATGTCGAGGTATTGGAGTGACACATACAGTAACAAAGTGTTGGCTCAGGGTGAAGGTAGTGTGTACTAATGTACAAGGTTAACACGGATGAAAAACTAGAACGGTAAAGGACAGTGCTTACTTAGGGTGAAGGTACAAATAACCTAGGTATTAAGGTCTCACAATGATATAGGGATAACTTGTGGCAAGCTATGGAAGACCTTCAATAGATCGAAGTCAAAGTGATAAAATCGATAGATGCCTTTTCAGAGTAAAGACATGAAAATGCCGAGGTACTTGAGGAGCAACAGAAGAGGATGGTTGAACTTGACATTAACAATGTTCAAGAAAACCTAGAGATATGATGAGAGCTTAAGTGGGAGAACACTTAAGCAAGGAAGCGATGACAAGTGCGAGGTGGCCGGTGTGCCGTGAATATGCCGTTCATTCGAGGTACTAATGTAGGTAGGGTTCATGTGTGTGCTTTGTTATTTTGGTCGGCTAAGTGTTAAGATTCATACTAATGTGAGTCAATCTACTACACAAGGTGAAAGATGTTGTCCAAGCAAGATAAGGAAACCTCATGGTGAGGTATTGAAGTCCAAGTAATTGGCATAGGTGGTTTCAAACATCGGTGAGGATCTTAGCCACAAAGAGGGATCTCGATGAATTGAGTTCTAAGGCAGGAAAGGTCAGAGGATTTATTAGCTAAAGTGTGTGTCGATGGAGTGACCAGCTTTGTTGGTGCAAGTCAGTGTGGGTTGATTTCCGCATTGACAATTTGCATAGTTTGGTGAGTCTAAGAAGCTGACTGATTTGAGATTATAATGAGTGCAGTATTTGGTATCGGACAAGCATCTAGAAGATTGTGTCTAGTTAAGAAGCTAATAAGAATTGGAAGCCCTCAGAGGAAGCAATGCATGGCAGAGTGTGCAAAGGTAGTATCAAGCAACAAGAAAGATTATTGGTTGTAGAACATCTGGGATGTTCATAATACAGCTTGCTTGGATAGGTGAGGTGATGTTATAAGTATGAAACTGTACAAAATATGGCGTGTCAGAATTAATGGCATTTTGGCGTGGCAAGTCAAGATGAGACGAGTTCACAAGGTTACTTATGAAAGGATCTATGCCACATCGAATTGCAGTTAGCTTATGAGCTACACCATGAGAGGTGCATGGAGTAGAGCTCTCAGAGGATAGATTTGTGACTCAACAGATGGACTTACAAACTTGGTTTGCAAGAGCTAAGTAATAAGGGATGTTTTATGCAAAGCAGTCAGAGGATCTTTCCTTAAGAGCAATGAAAATAGGGTTAATTTTGAGGGCAAATCAAAGCTTGAGTCGGGTTTGTTCACTGGCTGAGCTGTGTTCGAAAGTGTTTAGAGTTACAGTTGTCTCAAGAGGTGGTGCAAGAGTGTTGTTTGTCAAGTCAAACAAAAGTTCATGCATGGACTTGTGTACAACGAAAGGCATACGACAGAACTTGGAGCACCTTGAAGACTATGTGATCGGTCGAGTAGTTAATAGTATACAGAATTTCTGAGCTAAGTTCGATATGGTATTGGGCAATTATTAGGTGTAATCGAGGTGCAAGGAACCAGTGTCCAAGCTAAAGGTGAGGAGTTTGTATTTTGTTGATGAGGGCATCAACCAGAGGACAAGTTTTTTGGCGCATGCTTGGCACAACGGCTTTGGGCATTGGCATGTTGACATTTCCATATATATAGTGTGATGGCAAACTCGTAAATAATCCAGTACGACTTTATGGGAAAAAGACGTTCTGATAAGAACTTAGGATTCACCTTAAGAAGGGGTAGGCACTTGGACGCACTACGCTCTTGGCATGGACATGAAGCATGTTAAAACACATTTACCCCACATTTTCAAATATAACTAAGTACATGCTCGTCCATACTTGCCAATAAAAGTAGATGATGCTTCAATCATTTTCAATTTATCTTTTTTATTTCCGATGTCCATGTCAAACCTACTCTTAGTCCCAAGGTGGATTTGTGAGACTGAAGCACCAGGGCGCTGGGTGATACATGGGTGGAAAAAGTGAACCCTTGCTAGGCATTTTTCACTATTTCCACCCACGTGTCACCCAAGGCCCTGGTGCTTCAATCTTACTACAGAAAAACCGCTCTAGGAAATCCGTTTTCCATATGAAATATTTGATTTTGAGAGGAACCGTAAGACCCCAAAGTTTATTCCAAGAGTCTGAAGCCATGGAACAAAGTGTTCTTTGCATTTACAGCCAGGTGGTCGGCAAATATAATAGTGAGATTTCATTTGTCGTGCAGTACGCGCAAGTGCTTGAGTTGATTACTGATGTGATTGAAAACCTTATGCAATTCTTTGATATTCCTTTATAATGAAATCTGCCACTTTATTTTTATTATATTCTTGGGGGCTTTAGGAGAAGATATTCGAAAATCATAACACCCAACCCAAATCTGGGCTGATTGGCCATTTGCCCCATCCCATGCCTACTTGGGTAAGTGATCCTATAGTTCCCACTCAATTAAACACCAAAAGCAAATCAGAGTTCAAACAAAAAATTGTTTTCTCATTAGTCAAAAACAAATAAAATCTCTGATGTTGACCAGGCAAAACGTGGTAGCTCTACATCCCTTGACCAGATTCAAAAAAAAAAAAAAGGGCAACGTTGATTAGCAAACGTTTGATTAATGAGGCTATTCTTTTTCTCTGATCAGCAAACATCATTAAGTTTATCAAGTTTTACTTACATTTGTGAAAAGAAGACACCAAGGAACTCTCATTCGGTTCTGAGAGGAGCATCAGCAATGGCCTGGATCTCCTTCTTGCTCTTCACCACAAATCTTTTCTTGATCTCAAAATCGAGTTTATCCAAGTCTTCTGCAATCCCCATGTACCCATACAGAAGAAGCTCCACCTTGTCCACCTGTGCAACTCCTACTTCCACGCTACCACCATCGCCACCATTAGAATTTATCTGCTGAAACTCCTTCCTGCCGCGTTTGTTCTCGCTATAATACTTGTGAAGCCTCTCTGCATCTTGCAAACCAGAAAAGGTACCCCGGAACTTCACCACCATAACACTCTGATTTGCAGGTTTCCCACGGCATACCTCGGTCTTTCCACCACCAAACCCCATGTCTGCAATTTAAGAAAGATATTGACAAGAAACAAAAACAACCTAAATAAGAAATCTCCCAAGGAGACCTACCAAACAGAAAATTTAGTACCTCCAAAAAACCAAGTCCTTACGCAACTTCTATAAGATTTATTTATATACATTTTTTATAAATAAAGATTTTAATAAATTAGTGGCATTAAATACACATACTAACATGAATAACTCCATAATCAACAGAAATTGATATTAAACATCCATTTTTAAACCACAAACCTCTAAGTATAAATTCCATATCTTCAATGGTTATGACCTTTCGTCCACCCGGATTCTTGTTCCCAATTGAACTGTTATGAATGATGACTAATGGAGGCCAGAGAATGAGATCTTCCTTTAAAGCCAGAACGTCAGCATCAGGTAAGGCCTGGTGGACCCATGGACTACCAGGGGCCACAACACTGTTCCACCCCATCAGAACACAAATTGCTCTGTGAAGACCCAAGTGCTCCGCTCTTAACCCAACCTTGGGAGACATGAAGGCATGCGTCACCAACCTGCGCGTGTCTATGAACTCTTTTGAAAGGCTGCAACAACACATATGAAGCAACCAATTGCTGAGTACAGAAAACCAATACCAACACAATATGTGGTCGAAGCTGCACAAGCATCACTCCTAAAATGAACAGGAAAGACGTAACATGGATGGCAATTTTCCTCAAATCTCCACAGGGAAACAATTGTATAAGAAATCAATAATTTCAATCTTGCCAATAACATAGTTATATCATTAGTAACACTTGTAATCTTGTATAAAATTCAAATGCTCCTAGAATCAGAATTTTGTCTTTTTCTAGCGTGGAGTCGTGGATTTGGGTTGGGGTCAACCGGTGGGGGGAGGGAGAGAGGAAAAGAGAGAGAGAGAGAGAATTAGGGAAAAAACCCTCATACCTTCATTAGAGGGGTATATGATGTTAAAAAGTCAAGAAATGAAAAATCAAAGGACTCCAAATAAAAACACATGAAGTTCTCAAGTGAACAGTGAACTTAACCAACATCCATGACCCAAGGATAATAAAGTTTCCACTAGAGATACTAGGAAGTAAGGAACTACTCAACTATGTACTCATGAGATTTAATTTTTCTTGTTTCATAAATCATATTGATAGGTTAAAACAATTCCTCATTTTCTAAATTTAATACAACATGACAAAGAAGGAACAAAATAGGAAAGAAAAGGGATGGAGGTTCCATATTAACATGGATGAAGTGAATCAAACCCTTTGACTGAAGAAGCTCAGCCCTGTTCAGCAAATTCTCCTGAAAGAATGACAGAAGAGATCCAAAAAGGTGAATTCCATCCCCAGTTAGTTTGGTAGCATATTCACATCAACATTCATAGACACTGTAACAGAGAAATGGTATGGGCACTGAAATAAGAATGTTCTTGAAAGGGATTCTCAACATCAGAAGACTCCAGACATATCTCAAAACGCCTTACTATAAGAGAATGAGATCTTCCATAATATGGCGAACTGAAAGGGAGGGACCAAAGGGACCAACAAGGTATTTGTTCAACCAACAAGAAAACCTCAGTAAAAATGGTGTAATTGTTCGTTTTCCTAACTCCAAGAGCTCTAGTCAACTCGCAACTCAACTAATAGGCAAGATTCTTAATTATTTAATCCAATCCCCTTGGTAGAATCTCTGCTAAATTATGCAGCTGGCTTTGGAATGCCAACTCTGGCAACCATAGAGAATACACTTACCAATATTTCATTCAGGTTTAACTTGTAGGTTATGGTTTAAAAACGAACTCCAAATATCCGCAGCCAACTCTTCTTAAGATCTGTATAAATAGTAGATAATCCACAGTAGTCACAAAAATGTTGTTCTTCATATTAGAACATCTGCGACCCTCCCGCACTTACTTTGCAATTTCATATTCGAGCAGAGCAGAACTCATCAAAGTACTTTTGACCATTTGATTTCAAATAACCCACTCACATAGAGCTATACCACTTGATCACCTTATCTCCAAAATTCTTCAAAAGCCACCACTCAAGAAGAAGCAATATTTCCAGAGTTGCAAGCCAGGTAGAACAAAAGTCTCAACAGAAACCTATAACACAAACCTTTTAAAATAAACATGAACTAATACTAAGGTGAGTGGATACTCACTTGATTGCAGCAGAAAGAGTAAGATTAATTAAATTCTTAGGAGGCAACAAGTGCTCCACATTCAAAAATATTTCGTTAAGTAGAAGACAGACCTGCCACACACGCAGCAAAATAGACTACCAGCTTTTCCTTCCTCCTTGTACCTTCTTCGCTGAGCCGAATTCTCATTCAACTGTTTAGAAAACTTAAGAAAAGCCCTATGTACCAGCTGCTTGAACTCCTCAGAGTTTTCAGGCGGTTCAGACTTAGCAGGACCCACCCAACCTCCTGATGGGTCACCATCTTGTACTTCCACTTCACTGTGATGATCATCTTGACTTCTTTTCCAATATTTGTTTGGTCTGTGTACATTGAGTCTTCTATCTAGAGTGTATGAATTATGAAAACTTACAGGACCAGGTCTCAAACGCTTCTTTATGTTACCATTTCCAGCACCAGTACTATGAGATTCAACGGGACGCCCTCGTACACGTACAGATAGATCTTGAGATGACAACCAAACGTCCGATGCAGAAACTTTACGATGGGCCATCCCGTCGAATAGCCCCCCAACCTTTCTATATTGGGGGCGTCTAAAGCTCAATCTATTGGACCACAGTAAACTTCCTGATTTTTCACCATTCCTTTGTCCATCACTGTCTATCAGCTCCTGAACCTCACTAGAAGTATCACGATTACTTGATGACATAACTCTTGATTTGTGCCTATTTGTCTCCTCATCCATAGTGTACCTTCTTTGAAGCACCCTTTCAGATGGATCATAAATGCCCAAATCCTCCGCCTTCAACCTCCTTTCGGGGCTTACATTGAGTCTGTACATATCTGGATCACATTCAGACATTGATAAATGTTTCAATCTTTCTTTGTAAGACCCTGGACCTGCATCTCTTCCAAAACCATAATCGATACTCGAATGTGAGATCTCATGATCATGAGATACCCTCTTTCCCAACTCCAAATGAGCATCCCTAAAACCCAAAAACTCTCCATCTTGCTTTGTTGCCAGTGAAGGTCTATTCATATCCAGGTAGTTTGAGGCTGATTCTCCTTGTAAAGCAGGACGGTCCCATAAACAGCCCTCCAACAGATTTCTACGAGAACTTTCAGCATTATCAACCAAGTCTACAACAGGATCCATAAAGCGTGTCCTTAACGAATCCCTCTGATCATAGTCTAGTCGATCAATTGGCTGCATCCTTCCGTATAATTCATCAGACAAATATCCTGGATCAGCCCTCTCTCTTCTACCAAGTTCAGGGTAATTATAGTCCCTTGGCTCGGCCCTAGCAAGATTAAGTGGGGCCAACTGATAGTATGCCAGATCCTTCCGTTGCAGCTCAGTGTCCCTTGCAGAGGCAAAGCGTGGTGCTTGACCATACCCATCATGGTCGAAGGGGTCTGTGAACTTTCCACCACTCCTATCAAATCCATCTGAGGATAAAGGTGGACCATCCCGGTAGGAACCAAAATAATCATCCTTTAAAGGGCCTGAAGATGTGCTACTAAAAGCTTTGGAATGAGGCAAAGGCACCATAGGATAGGTGACATCACTTGAATATAACATTGGTTTCTCTTCTGCTTTGTAAGATTCTTTTGCTGATATTTTATCTGGACGTAGGTAATCTTGATACTGATGTTCATCCTTGTAAAGGTTAGTGTTCAAATTTCCTGCCGAAGTCGATGATGAGAAGTTCCCGCCAAATTTGCCAGAACTTATTGTTGGGCCAACATCTGGAGGCAGCGTAAAGAATGTTCTTACTGTCCCAGCATCCAAGTACAAGGATTTCGAAACCAAACTTCCACGCTCATCAAAAGCTGAAGAACAATTGCCATGAAAATCCTTCTCTTTACTAATTCTAGAACTACCAGGACCAGAGCTACCAACAAGCTTCAAACGAGGTTTTGCATCTGCATTAAGATCCACAGGATCAGGCAATAGATATCTCCGCTGGAATTCAACAGATAGGGAGTCTCTGTATAAAAATTCCCCGTCAAAGTGTGACCTGTTCCTGGATTGCCCGAAAGGGGGCGATCGAGAACGGACTCCATCGTCTCTCCCACCATCCACACGTCTAGTGTAATCTCTCCTTTCAACTGAAGTGCTCCTACGATCACGGGCTACGACCCTTTGAGACCTCTCAACTTCTGGTGGGCTCAATCTCTGAATAGAGCGCGGAGGACGCTCGTCACGCGTGTCTCTGTGATGCCGTGGATATGGGTCAGGACGCCATTCGGAACGGTGATCCCTTATCTTGGCCGGAGGAGATCGAGTCCTAACATCTCCAAGTCTGCGAGCCCGCATGTTCTTATTAACAAACAAAATAGAAATCTGTTGAAACTGCAATTTTCGATGCTTCAATCGCTTCAACGGTGTAATCTCGGAGATCAAAGCTCACAACTCACAAGAACCTTAAGGGAAACGTCGGAATCAAGAGTGGCCGCACCGAGAAAGATGCATAATCGTAAATGAGAAATAGAAAATGAAAACCCTAGAAATTCAAGCGAAAGAAAGAAAACCCTAACAAAACAAGCCACGAATTCAATCGATATGACATCATTGCATCTAATCTAAAGACTACAAAAATTACAGAAACCCTAACCCTAGAAAAAGTTTTTGAGGTAAATAACACGAAATGGGTTCTAGTTCCATGCGAAGAGAGATAGAGAGAAATCTATGAAATCTCTGACCTTTCCCGATGAAGCGTGAGAAGCCATTTTCGATCTCCAACACCTTCGCTGCCCCGTCGCCCCAGAAAAAAAAAATGAAGATTTCTGTTTTCAGAAGCAACCGTTTTGCCTCCCCAAGAAGATAATTGAAACTGAAAATGAAAAGTTTGGTTTGTGCGTTCTTCAACCTGCGCTAGAACTTATTTTCCCCTTTTTCAAAGGTTAGGTTCCTAATATATCGTAAGGGATTGCCACTATGTCCCTTATTTTACTCCGCCTTTTCAACGATCTGAACCGTTAATTCTTTGGAATTTTATTCTAACCATGATAGGTCAAATTCAATACAATCAATGATCACAACCATCTAGACGCTTGAGATTAGGGCCATGGTAGGCCCAAGCCCGGCCCTCAAATTATAGACCAGGCTTGGGCCCGTAGGGGTGGGCTCGGGGCCAAGGTTTGGATCTAACCCTCATTAATTGATCGGGCGTCAGGCCGGGAATCAGGCCAATCCATGAATTAAAAAATAATAATAATGTTAAGATGTATGTTTGAACTCTAGACCTATCCAAGGTTCAAAATTGCGATTTTGATGGATTATTCGTCGTGAGGTTTAATGGAAATCTCACTAGAATGCTTCTAAATATTATAAAATTATGAAAATTTAGATGTGAATTGTTATGAAAATTTCAATCTATGTTGAGCATGATTACATACTCTAGACTCAAATAACCATATAAAGCATTTAAGTCATGTACAAATAAATTAAAATAATAAACAAATGGTTACTAGTCATTTTTTTAGACAAATGACT
>JAOXJP010068604.1:0-15390 GCA_025762735.1 Platanus orientalis
CATGTTTTACTTATATAGAAACATACACACACACACACACACACACACACACACACACACACTAGTTAGTAGGGAAACCCACTTTCACATGCTTGACATCTCTTTCCAAAAATGGGATGCACACCTTGACACATCATAAATAGAAATTAGACCCTAGAGTTGAACTAGTTTAAGTAGGTAACCGCACATGTGGGTGGATTGGGGTGCCTAATACCTTCCTTGGCCCATAATCGAACCACTTACCCAGAATCCTTGAGTTGACTAGTTTGAAATAGAGTTTGATATTTAAAATGAATTTAAAAATAAAAAATATTTTTTTAATTAGATGTCCAGTCACATCTTTAAAAAGATTGGCGGCGACTCCAAAACATCGTGGGTTAGGCCCATGATGAGTGGACCTCTTTTCTAAGAGGTTCACCTGTCGTGCGAAAATTGAGGCCCACAGAGTGACATTGCATTTGTTTCCCAATGGGGAATCAAATAATGCCCTTTTGTCATGCCATTTGGTAGACCTAAATTTGGGATTGTCATTGACTTGCTATTTTAATTTAACAAGAATTACCATAATTGGATAATTGACATATTTTATTACATGAAAGGGTAATCTTTTAATCACCTAAGTATTGGGGAATGCCTAAAGTCTTTGGAAGAGTAAGTGTTGCCCAATAGAAGGATCCTCTAACACCTATGCCAAAATCATGTGATAATAGAAGCTTCTAGATACTTGAAAGGGATTCAGATAAAAAGGAACAACCCATCTATATCTCACCTTATGTTTACTTATGATTGCCTAATTTTTAGCTCTACTAGAATGCAAGAGGCCATGGCAATTGACACAATTCTTTAAAAATTCCATAGGGCATTGGGTCAATTTGCAAATCTTAACAAATTTGAAATAATATTCTGCAAAAAAACTCCTCATCATTTAAAATGGTCCATATCGTAAGCTTTAGGGATTCACTTTAATCCTCAATCTTCAATATATCTGGGTCCTCTATCTTCAATTGGCTGATTCAAAACAACTTTATTCAGTTTTTTTGGATGAGAGGGTGAATTCTAAAATTTAGAGCTGGAAATCAGAATTATTATCAATGGTAGGTAAAGAAATCTTACTCAAATCTGTAAATTTTCTATCCCAAATTATGCGATGGCCTATTTTCTAATCCCCAAAAGAATCTATGACTCGATTGATAGAATGCATGGAGGATTCTAGTGGGGCCATAGTGGTTTAGAGGAAAAGATTCATTTGGTTAACTGGAAATATATAACAAAAAACGGGATGGAGGGATGGGATTCCAGGATTTACATATGATGGACTTGGCACTTGTAGCAA
Source organism: Platanus orientalis (assembly GCA_025762735.1). Lineage (NCBI taxonomy): Eukaryota > Viridiplantae > Streptophyta > Magnoliopsida > Proteales > Platanaceae > Platanus > Platanus orientalis. Next base: position 1,334 of record JAOXJP010068604.1, read on the forward strand.
AACAATGGTGGAGATTGTTACAAAATCCATATTCCTTGTGGGCCACTCTTCTTAAATCAATTTATTTTTTGAAGGGTTCCTTTTTATCAGCCAAACACATACCAAGAGCATCTTGGGGTTGACAAAGCCTTATGAAAGGGTGAGAATTATTGCAGAAAGGATTGTGATGGATAATTGGGAAAGGCCATTCAGTGGATATATGGAAGGACCAATGGATTCTTGGATCCATAATGTAAGCTCTTCTCTTCTAAACCTGATGAGTGCCCAATTGTAAAGGTGTCTTAACTCATTCATTCTACTCCTTCCTAGAATCTAGAAGCAATTCAACAATATCTCTCCCTAGAAGAGAAGTACGCTATTCGAAGAATTAAACTAAGCCAATTCATGGAGGAAGACAAAATTATTTGGCACCCTAACAAAGCAAGTATTTTTTTTCCAGTGAAATCAGCATATGGTTTAGCGGTCTCTTTTGTTCCTTCTAATAACTCGTCTTCTCATAGAACTACCTCCATATCCAATATCGTACATGTTTAGAATAAATTATGGAGAATGTAGCTACCGCAAAAAATTTGGCACGTCCTATTTAAAGCATATACAAATTCTTTACTAGTGAAGTTAAATATGCACAAACATACTTCATCCATTTTGCCAAGTTTTCCAATTTATGGAGAGGAAGGTGAATCGATATCCCATTGCCTTTTGAGCTATCACTATCGTTGGACTAATCAAGGGTGGCAGAAAGATAATAACAGTAAGAAGGAATCCACATCAGAATCCTTCATTTAAGTCATGGCTCTAAGATTGTTTTAAAATTCAATTCCAAGATAAAAATATTAAAATAAAATTCCTATTTTCAATTGCATTCTTTCTATGGAAAATATGGAAGCAACAAAATGGGTTTGTTTTTCAAAATCCTCAAATTAATGTGGAAAATATGTCTTTTCTATTTTCTAGGATGAACTGGGAGTTAAATCTTGTTAATCCCAATGAAGGATATTAGCAACATAACTACCACAGTCCAATGGACTACTATCAAATTAGGTTGGATCAAAGTTAATGTGGATGCAACAATTAATGAAGCCAACAATTGTGTGAGATTAGGAGTAGTCCTCTTCAACTCAGAAGATTAAATTTTGGAAATAGGTACAATGAGAACAAGGTATTTGGATCTGTTATAAGTTGAATCATATGCCATTTTGGCTAAGCCTCATTTTATACCAAAGAACATTTTGGAGAGTGATTCCCTCATCTCAATTTAGGCTATTAATGGTCCAATAAGGAATTTCCCTTGGTGTTGGGTGTGGAGCCTGATGTGAGCCTATGGAAGATCAAGGAGGAGTTGGAGAGCTTGAGCAAGACCAAGGAAACTGGTTGACAACTGGGATCGATCCAAACTGGGCTTGGACTGATCCAAAGCAGGCTGGATCAGTCTAGAAGACTACGGGTTTGTGCAGAGTTCAACAGTGTTTAAGTGGACTGAATCCAAACATGCTGGACTAATCAAACCTAAATTGATCCAAACATGTTAGATCAGTCCAGTAGCAAAAACTCTATTTTCACGAGATAGAAATAGAAGGTGCATGTTTTGGCAAGAGTTTTGAGTAAACTCGACTTCCTTGGACTATGGACTATTAATATTCTTATGGTCATCTATGATTATGAGAGAGCTAAGAGAGAAAAGGAAGTGGTTGTAACTGAGAGAGGGTTTTCTCTTTAAAGGGGGTTCTTCGAGGTGAGAGAGAACGATGTCTTCTCTAAGTTGTGAAAGAAGAGTTGAGAAAGGGGTTCTCCTTAGGGTTTTGGGTTGTGAGAGAAGGTGAAGCTTGTAAGCTTGTAATCTTCCATTATAGTGAAGTTGTTTATGTGATTCAGTGGTTTTTCCCCAATTTTGGGGTTTTCCACTCAAATCATTTGTTCTTGTGGTTCTTACATGTTTGCTCTTTATTTTAACTTGATTATTATTGTTTCATTCAAAGGATTCTTGAATGGTTAGGCTAGTAGATCTCCCAACACTTGGAGTGTCAAAATGTTAGTTTCTGAAATATGTAACCTTTTGTCAATCTTTGATGAATCAAATGTAACCATGTTAGTAGGAATGAAAATAGGAAAACTATGACCTTGATAGGAGTACTTGTTCAAACAACGTATTAAAACTGGATTCAATCTGTTGTACTCTTCAGATTAGTAATGAATAATTTCTTACCAAGAGAGAGAGGGAGATAAAGACCTCTCACATCCATATTCTTACAAGGAATGGACACTTCTTGTTGGGATGGATTCTGATGCAAACCGAGGCCAAAGAATCGAGTTTTAATTGATTGGATTGATTTGGACAAACTAGCGGATTGATCTGAGTAGGTTTAGGTAGAATTAGGCATGAAGATAGACATACACCAAAAAAGTATTGGAGAGATCCAACTATCTCAACGGATCGATCCGAGGCACCAAGATCAATTCAACTAGTCGGGGGATCGATCCGCGACAATGAGAAAATTTGGAAAGTTTCATGGAGTGTTGGGAAACCTAAGTGTCGTGGGGGGGGTCAACTTGTTTAATGTATATAAGGTCTCTAAGGTTGTTTAGGGTTACTTTATATGAGGCCATTGTAAGGTCGTTATAAGGGTTTTGCAAGGTTTGAGAGAGTGGAACAAGGCTTGATAGGGATTTCTCTTTGAGTTTTTCTCAAGGTTCTCTTAGTTGAGAGAGAAGGTGAGAAGGAGAAAGATAAAGGGTTTCTCAAGGGTTATAGGCTATGATAGAGTGTGTGTTAGAGAGAGGAAATCTTATAGCTTTATATTCTTCCATTATAGTGAGAGGTTTTCTATGTGGTTTCATGGTGTTTCCCCAATTTTTGGGGTTTTCCATGTAAATCTTTGTGTTTGCTTGTTTATTTCCACATTTATTATTGCATCCCAAGGAGCTAGCATCAAAAGGGTTTCGATCCTAACAAGTGGTATCAAAGCTTAGGCTTGGAAGGAATCAAGGTTCCTTGTTGAGAAGGAAAAAGGCGGTTCTAGGTTTGCAGTTGGTGGTTTAGTAAGAAGTTAAGGTTTGCGATTTAGAATAGTTCTTGATTCAAGTGGGAACAATGGGAAAAGCTTGAGAAGATTCCATAAGGTTTGTTATTGAGAAGTTAGATGGAATGAATTTTTCATATTGAAAGATATAGATAGAGGACTATCTCTATAAAATAAAATCTCTATCATTCACTTGGAGGGAAATTAAAGAAGCCTACGATGATGTTGGATGCTAATTGGGAGGTGCTTGACAGAAGAGTCCTAGGTATGATGCGTTTCTCTCTATCTTCATCGGTTACTTTTAATATGGCCAAGGATAAAACCATAAAATATCTCATGGCTTCATTGTCTTGGATGTATGAGAAACCGTTGGCGTCCAACAAGGTGTTTTTGATGAATAGATTGTTTCATATGAAGATGGGTGAAGGCAGAGGTGTGGATGAACATCTGAACAAGTTCAACATGGTTACTAGTCAGTTATCTTCGGTATTCATCAACTTTAAGAATAAAATTAGGGCCTTGATATTGTTGTCCTCTTTGCTAGAGAGTTGGGTCGTTTGGTGATGGCCTTGAGTAATTCCTTGGGTTTAGGTATGCTCAAGTTTGGTGATGTGCTAAGTGTGTTATTCAATGAGGAGAGTTGTAGGAAATCATCAGAAGATTCATCAATGAGTGGGAGTGCCTTGAACTTAGACAGAAGAGGAAGGTCATCGGTGCGGGGATCTAGTGGTGCCAGATCCAAGTCAAGAGGAAAAGGCGAGGTGAAATATTTCTATTGTAAAGAATTTGACCACATAAAGAGGATTGTCTGGAACATGCTAACAAGAACAAGGGTGATAGTCTCGGTGGTGTTATTGCGGCACTGGCAATGTAAAAGGAATAACAAAAAGACTATTTTGAAGATTCTCTCATAATCTCTAAAGGTATGGATACTATTACTTAAGATGAGTGGATATTAGATTTGGGTTGTCCTATTTATATATGCTCCTAGAAAGAATATTTTGATGAGTTCTAATAAGAGAAGACAAGATTTATTTATCTTGGTGATGAGTTTAGATGTAACGTCATGGGTGTTCAAATGGTGAAGATCAAGATGTTCGATGAAGTGGTTCATACTTTGGATGGTGTGGCATATGTCCCAAAGATACAGAGGAATCTAATATTCTTAGGTTGTCTGGATTCAAAGGGGTGTAGGTATTTAGTTATAGGTGAATCCATGAAAACACATGGTTGTTTAGTCCTAATGAATGGAGATAAGTGTCATGATGGATTATATTGTCTGAGTGGGAGTATGGTAACAAGTAGTATTCTTTTGACCTCTATGGGTAGTCGAAAATGAAGTGCATAGAATAACCAATGCTAGTGTAGGGTCACTTTCACAGATGGAGCAAAAAGAGGTGATATAGGTTTCCAGGTAGCAGATGATGGCGAGGGAGTTCCTGTGATTGGAGAGGATGGATTGAGGTCCCTCTTTGGAGTTGACTTGGGTACAATTACACATATGATTTGGTTGTGATTGAGTTGGAGGGTTCATGATTGAATTGACTTGATGGCGTGTGTAGTAATGTTTTTTGAAGGCCATAATGAAAGTTTATGGTGTTTGTAGACAACGTATGCAACAACTAGTATCATAATAACAAGTGGTATCAAGTTGTGGTGGAGGTGCATTTTAGATATATAAGGTATAGTGTTCACAAAAGGTAGGTAAGTGTAAGTTATCTCTAAGGTGGGTCTAAGATTGAGAGCCAAGATGGAGTGGGAGTGCACATGTCTCATGGTTGTTGTCTTGACAAATATGTAGGTAAAGGCAAGGTTCAATGGAAAGTCTTCAAGGGGCTGAGGTTAAATCTAAGTTAAAGATTGTTGAGGGTGTCTTTATGCCTAGTGGGAGGATTCAGAAAGGATTAAATCTGGGGGTATATTTGAAGATAAAAGAAGAGTTGCAGAAGGTCATAGAATGGAAGGGGTCTCATCATATGTATAGAAGCTAGACTATGGGAAGAGAGCATTAGTCTCCAATTAGGGGATTTTTATGGTGGAGTCTGATATAAACCTAGGTAGAAAGGAACCAAGGAATTAAGTTATAGTAGGTCAGATCAATTCAACCAAACTGGTGGATTGATTTGGGTAGGTTCGGGTAGAATAGGGCAAGTAGGCAGACAGGCACCAAAAAAGTGCTGGATCGATTTGACTGTGTTGGTGGAATGATTCAAGGCACTTGGATCAATTCCTTGACTAGTTGGATCGATCCGATGACAATGAGAAAATTTGGAAAGTTTTGTGGAGCTCTAGGAAACCCTAGTTTCGTAGGGGATCAACTTGTTTGATGTATAAAAAGTCTCTAAGATTGGCTAGGGTTATAGTAAAGTCATTGAGAGAGTAGTAATAAGGCTTGAGGGGGATTTCTCTTTAGGTTTTTCTCAAGGTTCTCTTGGTTGAGAGAGAAGGTGAGAAGGAGAAAGAGAAAGGGTTTCTTAAGGGTTGTAGGCTATAAGAGTGTGAGAGAAAAAAGCTTGTAACTCTGTATTCTTCCATTATAGTAAATGGTTTTCTGTGTGGTTCCATGTTTTTTCCCTGGTCTTGGGGTTTTGCAAGTAGATCTTTATGTTATGGTTTCTTGTGTGTCTGCTTGTTTATTTCTGTGTTTATTATTGCATCCCAAGAAACTCGCATTAAGAGAGTTTCGATCTTGACACTTCTAGTGATGAACAACTTCTAAAATAAAAGTTCAAATCCCATCCATTGAATTGCTCACCAACCTAACGGCTGAGAAGCAAGACAGAAACATGGAAATTGTCATTGACAATAATGCTATAACCAAATCATGTTGGGTTTCTAAACTGCATTATGTTAATCAACCTTGGGGTACAAGGTTTTTAGTGGACTAAAGACTATCGAGGTTTATTTGTTTGTACAGTTGTTTCCTTATATCTTTATATTGGAATGTTTTTTTATTGCAAAGGATCTTCTCCTGTCGGCCTATGACCTGTTAAGGTCTTGTCTAACATGTGGCATAACATGATAGGTAGGAAGAACTGAAAATCATTTTTCAAAAATTGTAATTCAGTTTTTCCCTCCAATGATGTAATGCCACCTATTAGACATGACCTTAACAGGTCATAGGCCGACAGGAGAAGATCCGTCCTTGGTTTTTACTTATTGGAATGCTTTGTAGGGAGGGGATTTCTTTCAAGTATGTAGGGTTTGAGGTAAGCGCCACCCCGACCTGGCTTCCATTAGCTTACTCGGTTAAGAGTACGTATACATTCCCTAATCTATATGATAGTTCTAAGTCCAACTCCATGTTGATACCACCTAAGGTTATCTTAGCTACAATAAATGTGAACTACATTTATGTAGTTATATTATAAAAAATAATTAAATGTTTATTTGTATTACTGTGTAAGAATGTAAGTTCAATTCTCACTCTAAAATTTGTATACTTGATTTCAATAGCTTATTTAATAAATTGCTTAGTAATATAATCACTTAAAAAGTATGTCTTCACACTTCTTTTACCATGTCCCTATATATACGGGTAAATTGTTTTGAGAATTTTGCAATCTTTTAAAAGTTTATGTGATTGTTTCAAGAAAATGACACATTTCCATTTCTTTGGGGAATGAAGTGCACATTTGCACCAACATTTAAAAACTTGGTCTGTGTGCATTGTGGGATTTTCATCCACATATTGAAGTGCATTGGGACTGTCGGTTTTATTGAAGAATGCTACCATGAGATGAATTATTATTTCTTCTATCCTTAAATACCACTATGGAAGCCACCCAAGGGGTACCAAAGTTTAATTACATTGCAATTCAACTTTGTCCATAGAAGCCTGCACACGAATGTAATAATCATTTTAAATGAAAAATTACTTGTACCATATCAAGTAATGCTTATTAAAGTGTTAAAAAATTGTCCGAGCTTTTCTCATTGCTAAATTCCAAACTATTGACTTACTCTTTTTATTACCAAAAATAAAAAGGACAAAGAAAAAAAGCTTACTTTTTGGGTTTCCCTCACAAGAAAAATCATTGCTTTGCCAACTATAATCCCTGCAAAAGAAAAGAGGCAAACTATAGAATCATCACAATTTTTTGGCTTCTAATGAGCTGAGAACATGTTAACCTTTTAGAGTGTAAAAGTGAGTTTACAAAAATTAGAACTTACAAATTGGTCGCAGTGGGAGAGCACCATGCATACAAGTTCCTAAAGGAATAAATTAAAACATTATTATAAGAAATGTATGACATAGAGAACCTGACTAAGGATTATACTTACATATATTGTGTCTTGTTCCTATATGAGAAGCTCACATTTGTGAAATTATTATTAGAAAAATCCCTGCAAGATTGCATGTGACAAAAGAAATGAGAATATTTTGTTACAAAATCATTGAGGCAGCAATTTTAAATTCCCTTTGTCGATTTTATAGTTTTAGAAAGCTGCATAGTCATATCACGTAACTATATGTTTGTGAGGCATTGTCCATGTGGATTACATCTTGAACTTTATGTGTAAACCATTGGTCTTGTTTTACATGTCACAAATCACCAGCAAGAGTTGCCGAGTTCATAAAAATCATTCATTAAAAATAGGGATGGATTTTGGGGTCTTTAGGTTAGGGTTGTGCCATCGGCCATCAGACCTCACGTCCTCAAGCTTCCTACATACTCCTTTAAAAGGGAATCAAGCCAGACTGAGTTGTATTGGACTGATTTGAGGCATAGAGGTGTCTTTATTGCATTTGTAGAAGATAGTTGAGGTGTCCCACTTTATGTCCAAAGGATTATGGGCCAAGCTAATCCTGGGATACAACCAAGCTCAGACCAAGTTCTGTCTCCCAATGAAGTGCACTCCCCAGAGAGACCATGATACATCCCATACAAACTTATTATGGATAAGTGCCCAAAACAAGGAACAACTTGTCCAAAAATTTTATGAAAAATTTCAACAGAGTTTCTCCTTAGGAAGGTGAATATCATATGTCAAAGCCGAGTCATGAAGACCAAGTTAACACCTCCAACTCAATTTTTGTCCTCAAAAGAACCACTAATCCCATGGAGGATTTGAGTTTCAAGTTGCTTCTTCCTACGAAGGCAGTGAATCCAAGTGCATAAAGGACCCTAGGTTCAAGAATAGAGAGAGAGAGAGAGAGAGAGAGAGAGAGAAATGTCACAATGGGTAGACATAACCCACCTAACCTTTCTTGTTATTCTCCTCTTCTTTTTCTCCATCTTTCTTCTTTATTATTCCTCTGGCTATTCTCCCGTTCCCTTCTTTGCCTTCTTGCTTACACTTTTGACATTTTTATAATGGATCTCAACCACCCAAACACGTGTCCATAATCTTTTGGACATCAATCAGGCATTCTCCTTTGCGACTGGGCCATTCTGAAGGGAGATGACGAGTCTGTATGGGCTAGCTTGTGTCGTAAGCTTCATTTACAATCTGTTCACAACTAAGCCTAACCCATTCATGACTAAGTTCAGTCGTAGACTGAACCTTGGCGGGCCTTAGTCATGATCCATGGAAATCAAACATGACCCATGTCCTAAACCGGCCTGATTGGGCTTAGTCATGACACACTTTGTTGCTGTCCAGGTTCAATTGCAACCTGACCATGCGACACTTAGATGCGGTCCTTATCTCGACTTAGGTTCATTCGCATGCCATTCAGTTACAAACTGGTTAGCCTGACCCTGTTTAGTCATGGACCACATGTCCTTGGTTCAATCATAAACCCAAGTCAGTTGCTAAACCTATCCAGTTTTAGACAATCTAGTTGTGACTAACTAGCATTCCATGAGAACCCATCTGGGACATCAAAAAGGAATCTTGTGGACCTAATGTGATTCCACAATGATGCACACGTGCAAAGTGAAAAGTGCACCTCAAGCACCCTTGCACCGAAGCCCTTGCCCACACCGACACATGTACTTATGCCCGAGATCGTTCTCATGCTTGTGCATGTGAGCCTATGCATGTGTGTGTGGGTGAGGTGCATAGCACCTCGCTACGCCATTGCTACACTATGAGAGAGATATCTCAAAATACAAGAGTAGGGGGAGTGCTTTAACTTATATTTTGTAAATCCTTTTGTTCCTAGCCGATGTGGGACTAAAGCAAAAGAATACATTTTTTGAAACAAAGGAACCAAAAACCTTACCATTTTGTTTTCAATAATCTCCCACTTGTTTTTAAAATTTTCGAAAAACATGTATCACAAGCAATAAGCAAGGGTTCCTGAGCATCAATGCATGGTGGATGATCCTATATCTAACACCTTATGTAACAAACTGCTATCCATTTAGATAACTATGAGACCCAGCTTGTTAGATTCCTAGTCCTCTAAAGAGGGTTTACTCTTTCCAAGCTTGTCACTATAAGGTCTATGCTTATCCCGATTTACTGAAGGGCTCTAGAGATTACCTGAATCTCATTGTAAGTGACCAACTCCCACCCCTAGAAAGGTGCATATTATATTTGGTATCAAAGTATTAGACTTCAGGTAGTAAGTAACTCTTTCGGGAACTATCAAGAGCTTGTTTTAGCTTCAGTAAGGTTCGTTTCAACCCTACAGAGCATGTTTTAGCTCAACTAGAGTATGTTTAAACACATCTAGAACTTGTTTTAGCTCAACCTGGGTGTTATTTCAATCCAAATCAAGTCTCTAAAAACTTATCAAAAGAATCTAACTTGCAGTAATAGACTGACATAACACTCGGTTCTCAACCTTCCATCCATAGTCCCAAGTTGTAGGCTTGAAGTACTACTTTATAGGATTCCTAATCTTTTAGAGTACACTAATCCACAAGATCACCATTTGTGCGATTACCATAGGAACAAACGATAGTCACAAAAATGATAGTTATGCTTCCTAGTTGTACTGACTCATTTATCCTTTGAACCATCAAGAAACTCAGGTTGGTTTTGCATTAAACCTAATACAACTAGGTTAGGTGTTCATTAGCACCACCTTTAGGTTTGTTTAATCTCCCAAACTTATTGTTGATAAATCCCCTCAAAGCCCTTTCATAAAGCGAATTAGCCATCTTAGACGACATTATACTTTAGATATACCTTGGCATATCGTGTAACAATTCCTCTAACATGCATGTCTCTAGGCATGGCTTGTATTACCAATCACGTGATATTCTAACATTTCTATCAATCAGTTATCTCCACCTGAATTTCTAAATTAAGTATCCTTTAGGTGTCTCCACCTGGATTACCATACATAAGTGTTCTATAGGAACTCAAACTTGGACAAAGCACATCATGTGATTCAAGTACGCTAGTCTGGGTTACCTGCCCTCAAGTCATCTCTCAGATACAAACTTGAGTTCCACATGATTATGAACACAAACTTGACATTGCTAAATTTCATATCAAAGTATGAACATCTAGAATGATCAAAGCACATTGGCACATGTCTTAGTGCATCCACTGATATCACCATTCCTCACTACTTGTCACTAAAGATAGGATTTCTGGCTTCGATTCCTAAGGAATGAGTCACAACATTGTTTCTAGATTTCATGAAGTCTTATTACTATTCTAGAAGCCATGGATTTAGACTTAAATCCCCATAATAGGTAGCTTCACTGTATTCACAGACATCAACGGATCCATCCAGGATGGACTTCATGGCTCCTTATATCCCAGATATATTTAAACTAAACTTTGACAATTTACTGTTATTTTATTGTTAATCTTAAGTATCTACTCCACAAACCTCTTTGAATGAATTCTCAGACTCACATAGCCCATGGATCACTAATGGCCTTCACCAAGGAGTATCTAGATACCTAGATCTCCCTTAGCCCAATTGCTGATTTCCATTCCATATTAGCCTTCTGTTGACATCATGGGTTCAACTACCAAGACATACTCAATAATGTCAATTTTTTCTCTATGAGCTTTTCATAAATATTTTGTATTGGTTACGAAAATCCCTTATGTTCCTATAGATAGGCTTTCTCTTCAGAAGTCTTCATATTAGTCCTTAACTAAAAGATCTTCTATATCGCAAATATTGCACCACATGCAACTCTCATTAGTCTTTGCAAATAAACATGGTAATAACCCGATTTCAAATCCACTTGCAATGAGAGTATCGCAACACATCATGCCATGATTTGGTGTCTTTCTTAATCTATTCTAGGATTTCTTAACACCTTCACATCATTTTTAGGCATGACATTCTTCTAACTACCATATGTGATGTCTTTCTCTTTACTAACCATAAAGGAAAGTTCTTTTTTCATTATATTTAACAATCAGGATTCCTAATGCAGTTAGAAGACCGTCCTGATGGATATCACCATATTTAGGGAATCTATAGTAGAGCTAGGCTCATTTATCTAATAATGACAACAATAACAACCAATCATTCAACTAAGATTATGTTCCTTTATGACACCATTAGGACCAAGTTTCTTTTGAAAACTCACTTCAACCTAATTGGTATATTCCCTTTCAAGGAAGATCCACCACACTCTCTCAGGAGTGCCACCCATCATCTACCATTGCAATCCATAGGATTGCATCATTCCAATGGTGTACTACCATGTGGTCTTATGGTAGACTTAGGATCTGCTTTTGCTAGAACCAAACACTCTTTGCTTTATTCAATCTAACATCCATTTGAGTTTCTTGGTTTTAACCAACCCCACAATTTTCTAGAGTTTCTCAAAGAAATGTGATCTCACTAGATCCAACATATGGACTCTATAAGTCTTTAGGGGTAGGTATTCTCAGAATACCAATCTATACATGATTTATAGCCTATTATCCTTCAAACAACAACTCAGTTCTTCTCAGTCCAACCTTGGAGACATGACCATCTAGCATAAATCCACATTAGGATCATCGTTCTCCATATCAAATATGGAGCCTTCAAAATAGAGAAACTCTCATAAGGCATCCTTTCATATAAAACAGACCATTTTGAACTCTTCGCATAAACTATAATGTCCTAACACAAATTACCATTCCGCTACAACTCCTAAAGAGTATAAAGTGTAAAAATCCAATCACATCTATCTTAGACAAAATTAACTATGTTAGAATCCTAACGCTTTTTGAGATCTTAGGATTTTATTGTAGAGCCATCAGAGTATCAAACTCCTTTCTTGTTCTCTTGAGATTAGCAGATAATCTCATCTCAATTCTCAACCATGCACTTTTCATTGTGTCCCAAATCAATTTCACAAGGCTTGTATCAACTGGACACACTGAATCCCTAATCAATGAACACACAACCATGGGTTAGTGTATTCCCATAGATTTAGTCATCGTTCAAAGAGTATCCAAGATGAGTTTACTCTTGATGTCAAACCATCCAGGACTTCCTGTAGGAGTATAAACCTCCCAGGAATCATCATAGCTCAATAGAGACATCTTTAGAAGCCTAAAGATAAAGGTACAAATAATGACATGTTCATCATCACACCCCCACTAGCTTGCAGGGACTAAACATATCCTTGACATGTGAATATGTCTACTCCAACTAGTAGTTTGTATTAAGATATGCCACCTCTTCTAATGTTGATCCCAGATCAAATGCTGCAATTGCCATGTCTTATCCAACGTGTTAAAACTCACATTGTCATATTACTCAAGGCAATAGGAACATGTCAATCCAATTGACTTTGCACAACCATAAGGTTGTAATGACCCAACTATCTCATGAGCAGTTCTCATACACGTTTTTGGGTGTTCTGCATTTCTAATTAGTGAGACAAGTCATGGTTGAACTTTCCACCTCAAGGAACCTAAGGGCCTTCCCATGACTCTAACACTTATCTACATCTACTAGGGATTCCCAATATGACACACCTTTAAGTCCAACGACTTGCCTTGACACCATGTATCATAACTACAACCAACCAACATTGGGCATCCTAGGTTTACTATATTGAACACATAGATCTGGCTTTAATTGATTACACAACCTTGGACATCAAGGTGTTCTACTATGTTAGTTTCCTTTAAAACTTTACTCAATTCAGATGATTCACTTAAGTCATACTCTGCCCTCACCCTAATGCATCTCACAACATGTTAAATCATGCTCACTAAAATAACTACAGATGTCAAAGATTTTGGCTTCTTTGAGCATAAAAATATTTCTCTTTTGCTATATGTAGAAATTTGCTAGTCATGAGAACATTTCATTTGCTAAACTGTTCCAAAATAGTTCATTCACAAATCATACTCCAATCGTGAAAATGTGTCAATCGTGAACTATTCATTTATGGATTGTACTTCAGTTGCGAAGACATTTCAGTCACAAAATGCTCCTCAGTTGTGACTACTAGGTTAGTTTCAAATCATTTCTAAAATTCCTATTAAGTTATCCTAGAGGGGGGCATGAATAGGTTATAAAAATCATCTTACCCCTTTTTCAATTTGTTGGGATTGATTTTAAGCTTCTTTAGCTTACCTAAGGTGTGTGAGTGCAACAAGATATGTACCCAAGTATTTTAACAAAAACGTAGAGTGCAAGAATAGTATTGTGCCTAAAACTAAAGAGACAAACAATCACATATTCAATCCACAACAAGACATTTATAGTGGTTCGGCATGATGACCTACATCCAATCTTCTAAAGCTTACTATCGAACTGAGGATATTTCATTTAGATTGACTAATACAACCTTGGTAAAAAATATACACAACCTATCTACTTGCACAAAGCAGCTACACAATACACTCGGTGTCTCCGGCGAGTGTTATCAACTTCCGGTGTCTCTGACATAAGAAAAGCAGTATGAAAATGAATGTAAAATGAAAATGAATGCAAGGGAAATAAAATATTACCACAGTTTGGTTAATGTTGCTATTTGCACAAAGTGGGAGTGCTCCTTGTAGAGCTAGTATGTCTTAGTACACCCACACCACTTCAAGCTTTGGCTCTTGAGCTCCTTAAGCTTGGCCAAACAAGGGTTTTCACTTGGGACAACCCATCAATGCCTATCTTCTAGGGTTTGTAGCTTATAAGTATAGAGTTGAAAGACTAAGAGAGATTTT
>JAOXJP010068615.1:0-15389 GCA_025762735.1 Platanus orientalis
CTTATATACTTGCAAGTAAAGCTACCCTGGATTTTTGGTTCATTAATTGGATCATTAGTCAAGGTGTAAAACCCTCCCTCTAGGATAACATTAGAGACATTTCAATTGGTATCAGTGCATTGGTTACTCACATAGGGCTTATCAACCTGAGTAAGATCCTAGCAAAAATCATAGATGGCTAGAGAAGAGAGTGGTATGTCCATTACCACACCTCTATTCTTCAATAGAAGTGACTACGACTATTGAAAATCTTGCATGGAGAACTTCCTAAATATATTTGATCCAAAAATTTGGAATACAATAGTTGATGGCTACACACAGCCAGACAAACCACGAAGTGAGTGGACCTTCGCCGAAGCAGAAGTTCACAAGTTTAACTTTAGGGCCTTGAATGCCATACCAAGTGTTTTGGCCCCTGATGAGTTTAGGATGATAACTCATCTAAAAATGACAAAGAAAGCATGAAAGCTCCTCTCGATCACCCATGAGGGTACGAGTGCCCTAAAGATGTCTAAGCTTCAAATGTACACTACACAACTTGAAGCACTTAGGATGGATGATGATGAAGAAATCTCCTAGTTCAATGCCAAGCTGTCCAACTTAGTGAACGTCATGAGGAGTCTAAGTGAAGATATTCTAGAATCCAAAGTGGTCCAGAAAGTACTTAGGTCATTCCCTAAAAGGTTTAGACCTAAAGTTACTGGCATAGAGGAAAAGAAAGACCTAGAGGCCATGAAACTAGAGGAGTTGATTGGCCCACTTCAAACGTTTGAAGAGGCAATCAAAGAACCTACCAAGAAGAAGAGAATTTCCCTTAAGGTAGAAGAACCGATCGAATCCAATGAAGATTTGAATGATGACTTATCTCTAGTAGCTAAGAGGTTCAAGAAGTTCTTTAGGAAGAATTCAAGGGATAACTTTAAGAACAAACAAATGAGAAGATCCCTTCCCGGATATAGGAAGAAGTAAGACTTCTTAAAGGAGCCTTCCATTTTCTATGAGTGCAAAGGGAGATGATACATTGCTAAGGATTGTGGCAATAAGAAGAACAAGTTAAAGCCAAAGGGCAAGGCCATGGATGCAACTTGGGATGATGATTCTGAGGTATCGGAAAATGAGTCACAAAGTAGTGAGAAAGGACCCTCACAAGAAGTCAAAGCCTTCATGACATTTGACACTCCTATGAGTTCACTTTTGGACACAAGTGACTCAAACAGTGAGGATGAGGGAGATGATGAAGAAGAGGAGGAGGTCTACGATGCCCAAGGGACCTTCAATGAACTCTTCGTTCAAAGTGTTGAGTTGGGAAAGAAAAACAAACTTAGGAGAGAAGTTAATGACTTGACTGAAAAGTTAAAAACCCTTGAAGATACCATCTACATCCTCAGATAAGAGTCTTCTTAGAAAAGTGAGAAAGAAATGAATCTTTTCAAATAAAACTACATGCTTCTATATGCTAAGGAAGAAATGAGCCAAAAGATAGTTGAACTAGAAAAGAAGCTTAGTAAAGCTAAACTTTTTCTAGGTCTAGAACAAGATAATAGAAAACATGAGAAGAGAATACTTCTTAAGGACAATCAAAAATTGTCCAACAAGGTTCGTGAGCTTAAAGAAAAACTTAAAACCTTAGAAGATGAGAATGATGAGTCAAGTAGTGATGGCTCACCCATCCAAGAGTTGGAAGAGCAAGTCAAAACCTTAAATGAGATAAACAAATTTCTCAACTTGACTTATGTTCAACTCACAAGGAAGTCCCTTGATTATCTTAGATAAATCAAGGAACTTAAAGAGGACAAGAGGAAGAACATCTTAATGTTTGTCCAAAGAAATGGGAAGTTTGAGAAGATGCTTACCATGGACAAAGAGTATCGGGACAAGACCAAACTTGGTTACAACTCTGAGGCAAATACCTCTTCCTCACTCAAAGACCTAAGAATGGCTTTGTTAAAGCCAAAGAGAGCACTCAACCTCCTCCACAACCTTCCTATAAGGGAAAGAAGAAAGTGGAACATCCAAGACCCTTCCAAAGGTTGAGAAGAGACCAAATGCCTCACTTAAGGGAAAAGCTCCTATAAGTAAAGGAAAAGATTAGGAAAAATTCATGCAACCCCAGTCTTGGTCTTATGCCCAAGTGGTTGGAAGTAGATCCCAATCCAACCAACCATCTTCCTCTAGAGGAGCTCAAGAAATAAGCAAAACTTATTCCTATGCTAAGGAGGTATGGAATAAGTTTTAAGCCAATAAGGCTTCCACTTTAAGAGGATTCTAAGGGAATGCCTCTACTTCTAGGATAACTAAGGGACAACCTAGTCAAAATAGATAACCTAGAAGGCCCCTATTCTATTGCTTCTATTATAGCTTAGAAGGGTACATAAAGGTGGATTGTTAGAAGAAGGCAAATGATATAAAGTCTCAAAGAATGCATGCTTCGAGGAAAATGTAAAATGGGAAGAATGTGAACAAAAGAAACTATTTTTAAATAACTAAAAATAGAAACCTTCAAAGGAAGGAGTTAACACAACATTAAAGTGCTAAAAAGCAAGTTTCCAAACACCCCACTGGTAAAAGGGAGTGGGCAAGAAAGGATGAACCCAGGTGCTTGGTCATCCAAACTGCACTAAGAGCTGGAAGCAAATCAAGATGGTATCTTAACAGTGGATGTTCCAGACACATGTCCGGTGAAAGGGGGTTGTTCACCCAACTTGAGGAAACTTAAGGTGGATATGTCACATTTGGTAATGGAAACATCACCAAGATTCTTAGGGTAGGAACTATAGTAACCTCTGGCATTCCACAATTCACTGAGGCTCTTTATATGTAAGGCCTTAAGCATAATTTGATAAGTAAAAGTCAAATTTGTGATAAAGGGTATAAAGTTTAATTCATTAAAGATGGATGTGTGATCAAGGATCACAAAGAATACAACATCCTAGCCGAATGAGTGAGGACAAATGACAATTGTTATGTCATCAAACCTTATCCTCAACAAGAGGACACTTGTCTCATGACCCAAAAGGAGGAGAACAATCTTTGGTGTCAAAGATTAGGACATCTCAACTTTTGGGATCTTGCAGGACTTAACAAGAAAGGAATGGTCAAGGACCTTCCTAAGCTTAGCAAGATGGACAATCCAATGTGCAAAGGTTGTCAAATGGGAAAGCAAATTAGAGTTCCTCATAAGAAGGCCACACAAATAGGAACATCTAGACCCCTAGAGCTACTCCACATGGACTTAGCTGGTCCAACTAGAATGGAGAGTCTAGGTAGTAAGAGATACTTTATGGTGGTGGTTGATGATTTCTCAAGATTTAATTGGGTAGCATTCCTAAGAGAGAAATTCAAAGCCTTCAATGAATTCTTGAAGAATTACAAAAAAATTCAAGCGGAGAAGGAATTGACCATCAAGCACATAAGAAGTGACCATGAAAGGGAATTCAAGAACCACAAATTCTCAAATTTATGTGATGAGATGGGAGTCAAGCATGAGTTTTCAGCTCCTAAAACTCCTCAACAAAATGGAGTTATTGAAAGAAAAAATAGAACTCTTCTTAGCATGACTACGTCTATGCTTACAAACAAGGATTTAGCCAAGAGATTTTGGGCTGAGGTAATTAGCACTACTTGCTATGTCTCTAACCATGTCTATTGAAGACCTGGTATAGACAAGACAACTTATAAACTATAGAGTAGGAAAAAACCAACTGTTAAATACTTTAAAGTATTTGGTAGCACGTGTTACATCCTTAGAGATAGAGAACACTTGAATAAATTTGACAAGAAAAGTGATGAGGCTATTTTTTCTAGGATATACCACCTCTAGTAGAGCTTATATTGTCTATAACAAAAGGATTCTCACAATGGAAGAGTCAATCAATGTAGCGGTAAATGATCTTGAGTCAACACAAGTGCAAGTAGAAGCACCAGTTATGTTCTTAGATCATGAGATTAAGACTTCACCTCCAAAAGAGATTGAGGAACCTCATCAAGGGTAAGAGGAGATCTCATCATAGTCCAGCTCAGAGGATGAGTTTGAAAAGGTTCAACATCATACCAATGAGAAGAGATTCACCAAAGGATTGTCTCGAAGTGACATCATTGGTGATGCAAACACTAGAGTGAAGACTAGGAGACAAATAAAGAATATTTTAAGTCATTTCTACTTCACATCCAAGATGGAGCCCAAGAGAGTGAATGAGGCTCTAAATGATCCAGATTGGATCATGGCCATGTAAGAGAAACTCAATCAGTTTAAAAGGAATGATGTATGGTTCCTAACTGAGAGACCCTCTGACAAGAATGTCATAGGTACCAAGTGGATTATCAAGAACAAATATGATGAACATGGTACAGTGACAAGCAACAAGGTCATGTTTATGGCAAACGGGTATGCCCAAATTGAGGGCATTTACTTTGAGGAGACTTTTACCTCGGTTGCGAGATTAGAGTCCATTAGGATTCTTTTATCCATTGCGTGCTACTTAAAATTTAAGCTATATCAAATGGATGTAAAGCGTGCATTCCTAAATGGGATACTCCAAGAGGAAGTATATGTTGAGCAACTTGAGGGATTTATGGATCCTCACTTGCCAAGCTATGTATACAGACTCAAGAAGGCTTTATATGGCCTCAAACAAGCTCTAAGAGCTTGGCATGAGAGGCTCACTAGATTCCTTCTTGACCACCATTTTATAGGAGGAGAGTGGATAAGATACTCTTCATCAAGAAAGAAAATGGTCACATACTCATAGTGCAAATCTATGTTGATGATATCATTTTTTGGTTAACAAGTGACAGAATGTCGCATGGCTTTGCCTAAACAATGAAATCAGAATTTAAGATGAGTATAGAAAGAGAACTTAGGTTTTCTTTTTGGTCTTCAAATGAAGCAAACTCCATATGACATATTCTTGAGCCAAACTAAGTTTGCTAAAGACTTAGTGTCAAAGTTTGGATTGCATAAATCCAAGCTGGCTAATACTCCAATCAACACAAGTGACAAGATCACCAAGGATCTCAAGGGAGCTAAGGTAGATTCTACATACCATCAGAGTATTATAGGCAGCTTGTTGTACTTAAAAACAAGTAGACTAAACATATCCTTTAGTGGAGGTGCCTATGTAAGACACCAAGCATCTTCGTAGGAGTCACATCTCAAAGTAGCTAAGAGAATAATCCGCTATGTCCATAGGACAGTAGACTTTGGGTTATGATACCCATTTGACACCACATCTGAGATTGTGGGATACTCAGATGCTGATTGGGTAGGCAATGTGAAGGATCGCAAGAACATGAGTGGAGGTTGCTTCTATGTTGGCAACAATCTTGTTTCTTGGCATAGCAAGAAATAAAACTACATCTACTTGTCAACTGCTAAAGCTAAGTATATTGTAGCTAGAGCACTCAACTTCTTTGGATGAAGCAAATGCTCAGAGATTATGAGTTATCACAAGGAACCATGAGTTTGTCTGTAGACAATAAGAGTGCAATTGACATCTACAAGAACCTGGTTCAGCACTCAAGGACCAAACACATAGATATCAAGCACCACTTCATTAGGCAATTTGTGGAGGAGAAAGTGGTGTCTTTAGATCATATGAACATGGAGGATCAGTTGGTAGATATTCTAACAAAACCCCTTTATTTAAGAAGATTTGAATATCTAAGGAATGCTATAGGGTTGTGTGTGATTGGATGAGTTTCTAAGACTCAAACTAAGGTGCTTAGGGTCCACATAATGTAGCCAAGCACTAAGACCAGGATTGGCCCCCTCTCCTTGCACACAGTTGCTAAAACAAGGGAGATTCAACATCTGTGATCGATCACTAGGTTTGTGATTGATCACGAGGCATGATCGATCACAAACCCCATGATTAATCACTATAACAGTTTTGTCCACAAAATTACATGCTAATTTAAAACCCCAAACCATGTTTTTTAGGTTCATTCACCTATAGAAATGAATCGTTTTAGCTTCTCCCCCTTTTGTTTAGGTTTTCCCTCTTCCTTCCCTACAAATCTCTACTATTGCTTGCATTATTTTCACCAAAAACCTTCACAATGGTGCAGAAGAAGCTTGCAACCCGTGGTTTCAAGTCCTCCAAGGGAGGTGCTACTCAAAGAAATCCTCTCATTGGAGGTAAAGGGAAACACCCTGTGGGGGAGGGTTCTTAGCCACATAAGAGAACCAAAGAGCACAATGAGGGTGATATGTCTCCATTCTGAGATAGGAAGGCTCAGGAAACCTTCGAGAAGATTTTTTCCAAGCACCAATTCATCATTGAGCGTAACGTGGATGTGGAGGTGCTCAGAACCATGGAGCTATTTGAGGCAATGAAGGCATGTGGGTGGTTATCCTACTTCAACCTCCAGGGACCCATTTAGAATGATGAGGTCTGAATCTTCTACAACAATGTCTTCAAGGAGAACAACACTAAGTACTCCTACTCCATGGTATATGGGTGTTCCATCACCATGAATCCTAACTACACAGCCAAGCTCATCAGGATTCTGAGGCATGCAGACGGGATCAAGTTCTCCATTCAATAGCTTACCCCTGCTAAGAAAGGAAATTTGACTAATCGACTGTGCCTAGAGTACATCAGTTAGGGTAGCAAACTCCCCTACAAATCCTACAAGCCAATGGTCAAATTTCTTAGCCGAGTCTTCTCCTACAACCTCATCCCAATGACTCATCACAACCACCTTACCCTCCAGATGGCCTACATCATAGACAACATCCTCGAGGGGATAAAGATTTATCTCCTTCGATCATTTGTTAGATCATCCTCAAGACCACAAAGGCCTAGCACTCCATAGGGAGCATTCCTTTCCCTATCCTGATCACCAAGATCCTCACAGCACACAAAGTGCCATTTTGAGTTCTGACACTAACGAAGCACCCTACTCCTCCCTTCACAATTGGAATTCTAAATCAAATGGGTTTGGTTGACAATGCCACTAACCCCAAGAAGAAAGAGGTTAAGTTGAACCCAACAAAAGCTACTTTAGCCTCCACCAAGGCGACAATGATGTCCCTGATGTATATAGTCATCAGGAAGTTATCTAGGGTTGTTCTCAACTAGAGGAAGCACAATGCCAACTTGAAGTTGGTAGCAGCTAGGGTCTCAACTCTAAAGACCGTCTAGTCCTGGAGTCAATCAGTGACAACACCGGTGATTATCCAAAGGAGGAATTCACAGATGCGATCGATCAAGATGGCATAGCTCAAGAGAGGGGTGATGACGAGGAGTGGAAAGAATTGAGCCCGAAGGCTCAGAATATGAGGGAGATGACTGAGCATCTCTTGGTACTATTTGTGGTGCTTCCTTAAGGCCATAGTGGTCATTATGTTTTTTTTTTTTTTTTTGTTACAAATAATAGTCTTTTTTTTCTATGTAATGGTCATGGACCTTTTTGACTTCACTAATCTCCATTGTAATTAGTTTAACTATCATGAATAGAATGACCAATCATTTTGTCTAGCCTTATTTTTTTTGTTTCTTCGTAATGCTTGTTATGGTATGATTTTTGCTAGACTTTGCCAATTCATGGCAAAAAAGGGGGAGAAAAATTGCATGCTTAGAATTGGCCATGAGAGGGAGTAGTATGCATTAAGGGGGAGTATGGCTTTCCATGACATGAGGGAGAGCGTAAGAGGTTCTATACTTGTGGGGGAGAAAGTATAGAGAGTGTTACTTTTAGGGGAGTGTACACTTAAGAGCTTGTATGTATTATGGGGGAGCATACAAATTTAGAGGAAATACACATATTACCAATCTTAAAGTAAAAATTGTTACTTGTTGCCAATCTTAAGTCTAAAATGAACACATTTATTTGCATTGGCTTATATGTTTGCTCAAATGCAAACATGCTTTAAAAAATATATACTTCACATATGGCTTGAGGAAGGTATGTGTGTTGTTGTGTGCAGGTGTTGATGAGCAGGTCAAGATACCTAGAGCATTGAATGTAATCTTATTTTTTATGTTTATCTTGTATTGGGAGTGATTGACATGTATTTCAAGGGAATTAGGCAATTATGCCTTGTGTTGTATGTGGAATCTAAGGCATTTGTGTCTATTGACGTATTTTGGGGGAATGGGCAAGTGTGCCCAATGGCAATGGCCAAGAATGTGGTTTTTGCCATGGAATTGACAAAGGGAGAGATTGTTGATGCAAGAGAATCATTTATCAAATCCATGGGCAAACGTATGGAAGAAGCTCCAATAGTCAAGCCTTGAAGACCAAGACTTAAGTTGGACCCTAACACCCAAGAAGGTAAAGGCATGTATGTAGCTTCATAGGGTTCATGTAGTATGACCCAAGATTTGTCCCCACACATCGTTGAACACCCCAAAATGACTCCAAGAGGATGTGAACCCCCCAAGAATCAAAAAATAGTGAAAATACAAAATTCATTGTTTGTAATCAATCATGAACCCCATGATCGATCACAAAAGTGAAAAATGGAGATTTCACTATTTGTAATCAATCACAAATAGGAAAAATGGCCTCCCAAGGACTAGGCTTCTTCTCCATGATTGATCATGAACATAGGTCCTAAAGACCCCATGATCAAGCACAAAGTCCATGATCGATTATTGACTAGTTATGACTTAAATATGGGCCCAGACCACTAAGACACCCCAGACATTTCTAGGAGGTCATGGAAAATGACCCCATGATCGATCACAAATCCCATGATCAATCATGACTGAGTGTTTTGCAAGTCCACTAAAACTCTGTTTTTTAATGGACGGCTATTTTCTCTTGCCCGTTTGAAAATATTTTAATCCAAGGATTGTGAGCCTTTTCCGTCATCTATAAAAGGAAAAGTTTCCCCTTAGGAAAAGACACTTCAACCATTCAAGAGAGTGTTATTTAATTTGCTAAAAAGAATCTCCAAGGGTGAAAAACCCTCTTCCTCCATTACTTGAGCTTCAAGCTTGAAAGTTCCTTAAGAAAAACTCTTTTGGTTCCATTTCAGCTCTACTATAGCTAGCATCTATTTAAGAGGTGTGGTTTGGGTTATCCGATATAGAAACCCCTTTTGTGGTTGGTCTAGCTCAAGGAACTCTAATGTCATAGCTTGAAGAAGAAGTGGGTGTATAAGGAAAACCAACTCAAGAAAGAGCACTCCCACATGTAGTAAGAACAATAACATCAACCATCTTAGTGGTAATATTTGCTATTCATTTTGCATTCATTTTCATATTATTCATCCTCTATTGCTTTGCTCTGTTGGAGACACCAAAAGCTTAACTACCTTTGCTGGAGACACCGGAAGTAGTGCACACTCGCTGAAGACACCGAGTGTTGTTGTGTAGCTTTCTTGTGAGCAAGTAGTTAGGTTTTGTATGTTGACCTAGGTTTTATATGACAATCTAAATGAAATATACCTAAGTTTAGTAGTGAACTTTAGAAGAGTGGACATAAGCCTTATTGTCGAACCATTATAAATCTTGTGTTGAGGATTGAGTGTGTGATTGTTTGTCTTTCTATTTGTGCTCATATCCATTATTGCTCATTACAGTTGGTTTAAATACTCGAGTAAACCCATTGATGCACACACACACACACACACACACACTTGAATATGAATGCAAATGAATGCAAAATCAAACAAATATTACCACAAGTTGGTTGATGTTGCTAGTTGCTCAATAGTAGGGTGCTCCTTGTTGAGCTAGTTTGCCTTAGCTACCCATAAGCTCCAGGTACTTGGCTCTAGTGCTCCTTGAGCTCAGCCAAATATAAGTTTTCTCTTGGGAAAGTACTCACACAACTTCTCAATAGTAGTAGAGTAGTGCTCAAGAGGAGAGAAAGAGAGAGAGAATATAGTATACTATGCTAACTACTCAAACTCAAAGTCTATAGGTAATGGAGGTTTACACAGTGGAGAAGGCTCTCAAAGTAATATGTCTCTTAGATCTCTCAAAGAATGCTTAGAGTGTTGGAGAAATCTTACCATAAAGGGAAAAGTTACCTTTTATAGTGGGGAGGAGCACCCATGGCCTTAGGATTAGAATATTTTATAAAGAAGAGCTTTTTGCACATTTGGATATGAAAAATGAAGCTCAAATTTCAAAAATTTCTCCTTGGATTTCGTGTTAAAACAACATTCCAAAATTTCTCTCCAAACCAATTGCTTGATCTGAAACCGATTTGGGCTCTAAATTGATTTTTACTCCCCTTATCTTGCTCTCTCTCACTAAGTGTGTAGAGTCTGACAACTCTCTAATTCTCTCACCCTATGTCTCCCTTATGTGTCCTATGTGATGAGTATCTCTCCCTCACTCTCACACCGCCACAAATCACATGTGGATTTGACTACCTCTCCCCCTTTTTAGCAAAAATTGACAAGAAATTATATAATGTATATAGTAAGCTAAATAATGGAAGAGAAAATGGGCAACAAAATAAATATATCATTAATCAAAATGAATGCCCATTAGGCTACAAAAATCAGTCAGTTAAGGGATTCCCCCTAAGTACAAGGCATAGTCAGAATAACCTCTAACATGAAGCCCCTATAGGGCAAAATATCTATACAAAACATAGAGACATAAACGGGTGAAACCAAAGTCACTCAGACTTAGAGGCACTGCTCTCTGTGACAATAACCTAGTCAGCTCCACCAACAACATCATCCTCATTGTCCCCCTCCTTATCATCATAGTCGCCATTATCATCATCATCATCGTCTCCCTCTCCATCCTCCTCTCCTGTTGTACTGGCCATAATAGAGGTATCACCACCACTAGCACCACTACCTCCAGCTCCAGTAGCTACATCCTCCTCCACAACTTTGGTGAGGGAATGTCAAAGCCTGCCTCTCCCTTAGGCTCTACATCTGAGTCAAACTCACTCACTGATCCTAACTGAATGGGATGCTCGAGATGGTCTGCGTTGTAGCATGCCACCAACTGCTTATAGTTGGAGGCCAGAGTCCTCTAATTCTTCAAGACTTTGGAGACCTTCCTCACCAACTTATGGAGCAAGCCCATCATAGTGGACTTGACTGATGTGGAGTGAGAGCGTGAGGGTCCTGGAGTGAGGGAGGATGAGTTCGTGGTCTTGTCAACGAGCCCCATCTTCTTGAGGGTGCCATACCCAACTGCCGGCCCATCCTTGCAACCCTTAGGTGCCACCTTAAAAGGTGCCTTAGCAGCCTGTAGGATCTAGGTGATGAGAGTAGGATGTGGGAGGCTCCCTGTGGAGTGTGTGGCTTCGTGTGCCCTAGTCATCATGTTACAGATGATAGTGGGAAGGTCGATCTGTTAATTATTGAGGATGTCATCGATTAGATACACAGTGTCATCCATCAGAACACTCCGATTTGTTGTGGGGAGGATGTTATAAGTAAAAATCCTATGTTGGACCTACGCAATGGGCCGACAATCCTTGTGCTGCAACCTATCTGGCTAGTTCACGAACCGGCCACATAAGCTCTCAACCATTCCACCCTTCTACTCCAGGGTGAGGTGGTGGATCGGGAAGGCAATGAGATTTTGGGGACGAGGAACCCTAAACAACTGACACTTTGGTAGGGCTAACCTACACGAGGACATCTCCAACCATGGACCAGAATGAGTTATCCTGGTTGTTGATGTCAAACATGTTGGCGTAAAATATATGCACTGCCTATTCCTATATTGGGCTTGACATAGAGATGAAGGGCATCCACTGTCTCCCTTCTCTGTGTTGACGTTCTTCTCAGTGATGATAGAGCGGCGGGAGAAGATCCTCTTAGAACGAGGATGTGGAGGAAACTCGATCATTGGACACTTCCCTAGGTTCCGTGAAGGGTTGGAAGAGGATTCACCCTTGGAAGTCATCTTCTTGGTGCGTGGAGGCATGGTTTCATGACAAAAATGCAAGATCTGAGATGGGAAACCAAGAAAATGAGGAAGGAAGGCTCAGGGAAGTTTAAACGTGCATTCGAATGGGATAAAAATGAGAAAAACACAACTTTGAACATTTTTAAATGTCATGCAATTAGTTGGACCAAAATGCCCTCGAAATCAATTGCTAGATCTACAACCGATTTCAAATTATGAAATCAATTTTGAAAGTGGCTCTTGAGCAATTTTGCTCAGTTTCTGAAGTGGGATCTCCCCACTGACTACCACAATACTACCCAAACATGCCTTCACCCTTGACCTCTTCCACATTACACCATGACCTTAGGAAAACCAAACATGGTTCCCCTAAATGGTGCGTAATCCGATAGCACTCCAAAGACACTCAAACCGCTTAGAATCAAGAGGTTTAGTTAAGATGTCTGCTAAATAATCTTCAGTCTTAACATAATTCAATACACAACATTTTCTTCCATTAATTAGCGAATGAAATGGTGTCTTATGTCAATGTGTTTTATCCTAGAGTGCTGGACAGGACTCTTGGAGATGTCAATAGCACTCTTGTTATCTATAAATTGACTCATGGTGCTTTGTTCCAACTCATAGTCTCTTAGCATTTTCTTTATCCACAGGAGTTGGGTGCATCCACTACCGGTTGCAATATACTTAACCTCTGCAGTTGATAGAGAGATGGAGTTTTGTTTCCTGTTATACCAAGAAACAAGATTATTGCCTATATAGAAGCAACCTCCACTCGTGCTTTTGTGACCCTCCACATCGTCAGCCCAATCAGCATTTGAGTTCCTCACAATCTCTGATGTGATAATAAATGGGTACCATAACCCAAACTTCGTAGTCTCATGGACATATCAGATAATCCTCTTAGCTGCCTTAAGATGTGATTCTTTAGGGGTAGCTTGATATCTAGCATATACACCTACACCGAATGTAATGTCTGGTCTACTTGTAGTCAAGTAAAGAAAACTCCCAATAATGCTCTTATAGTAGGTGGAATCAATCTCAACTCCCTCAAGGTCTTTAGTGATCTTGTCACTTGTGCTAATGGGGGTTCTAACAAGTTTGGATTCTCACAATCCAAACTTGGAGACTAGGTCTTTTACAAACTTAGTTTGGCTCAAAAAGATGCCATCATTTGTTTATTTTATTTGTAAACCTAGGAAGAACCTTAGTTCTCCTTTCATATTCATCTCAACCATAAGACATCTTCTCACTAGTAAACCCCAAAATGATATCATCTACATATATTTGAGCAATGAGTATATAACCATTTTGCTTCTTAATTAAGAGTATTTTGTCAACACTTCTTCGATCAAAATGGTGATCAATAAGGAACTTTGTGAGTCTTTTGTACCAAGCTCCTGGAGCTTGTTTGAGACCATACAATGCTTTCTTGAGTCTGTATACATTGTTTGGCAAGTGAGGGTCTACAAATCCCTCAGGTTGTTCAACGTATACTCTATCTTGGAGAATTCCATTTAGGAATGCACTCTTGATGTCCATTTGATATAGTTTGAACTTCAAATAGCATGCTATGGACAAGAGGATCCTAATGGATTCCAACCTTGCAATAGGGGCAAATGTCTCCTCAAAGTCAATGCCTTCTATTTGGATATACCCCTTTGCAACTAACCTAGCCTTGTTCCTTCTCACTGTACCATGTTCATCGTGTTTGTTCTTGAAGATTTATTTGGTATTAATGACATTCCTATCAGTAGGCCTTTCAGTGAGAAACCACACATCATTCATTTGGAATTGATTTAGTTCCTCTTACATGGTTAGGATCCAATCTGATCAGTTAGAGCCTCTTTAACACACTTTGGCTTTATCTTAGAGGTGAAATAAATGTGACTGTGGATGTTTTCTATTTGTCTCCTTGTCTTCACTTCAATGTTTGGATCACCAATTATGTCTCCACATGACAATCCTTTGGTGAGCCTTTTGTCCTTAGGTTGAAGTTGAATTTCTTCGACTTCCTCTTTGGAACTAGATTGAGAAGAGTGTTATCTTGATCTCCTTGGGATTTCTCAATCTCCACTTGAGATAAGCTCTCATTTTCATGATCAGACAACACTACTAGCAAGTTTCTTTGCTCATATGTTACCTCAAAGTCATCTACCGCTACATTTATTAACTCCTCCACTGAGCGAGTCCTAATGTTGTAGACATGGTAGACTCTACTAGTTGAGGAGTATCCTAAGAGCATGGCTTCATCACTCTTATCATCAAACTTTTGTAGATGTTCTCTATCTCGAAGAACATAGCAAGTATTACCAAATACTTTAAAGTATTTGACAGTTGGCTTTTTGTCACTCCACAATTCATAGGGGGTTTTGGATGTCCTGGGTCTAAGGTAAACATGGTTAAAGACATAACACGCTATGTTAATTGCCTCAGCCCAAAACCTCTTGGCTATGTTTTTGCTTAAAAGCATTGTTGTAGCATGTTAAGAAGAATCTTATTCTTTCTTTCAACCATTCCATTTTGTTGGGGAGTTTTAAGGGCTAAAAACTTATGTTTCACTCCTAACTCTTCACACTAATTTAAAAATTTGTGATTCTCAGATTCTCTTCTATGGTCGCTTTAGATTCACTTTATGGTTAGATCATTTTCAACTTTAATCATCTTGCAAATGTTTAAGAATTCTTTGAAAGCTTTGGATTTCTCTCTTAGGAATGCTACCCAAGTGTCCTAGATAAATCATCAACGACAACCATGAAATACTTTTTCTCTCCTAGACTCTCCATTCTAGTTGGACCAAGTCTATGTGAATAAGTTCAAGGGATCTAGTAGTCCCAATTGATGTAACTTTCTTGTGAGAGACTCTAGTTTGTTTCCCAATTTGACAACCTTTGCATATTGGGTTGTCAATCTTGCATAGCTTGGGAAGGTCCTTGACTAACCATTTCTTGCTAAGTCTTGCAAGATCCTTAAAGTTGAGATGTCTTAATCTTTGATGCCAAAGATTGGTCTCATCCTTTTGGGTCAAAAGACAAGTGTCCCCTTATTGGGAATGTGGATCAATAACATAGCAATTGTCACTTATCCTTACTCCTTCGGCTAGGATGTTGTATTCTTTGTGATCCTTGATCACACATCTATCTTTGTCGAATTGCACTTGTAGACATTGGCGTTCGGGAGGGGTTCAGATGCCCCCGCCTGCCCGTGGTTTATGGGTCCACTCTTCGGTGCCTGAGGCCGGTGCGTGAGAGGTTGCTAACCTTTTTAAAAGAGGATGAGGCTTTTCTTGGAGTTGCCACCAACTCGGGGTTAACCGATGGAGTTGAACATCAGTTTTCCTCTTCGGGTGAAGAGGAGAAGTCTAGACCTGGAGGTCTAGGGTTTGACTCTTTGTACTGGTCTAAGTTCCTGAGATTTAGGATAAGTTATTTAGTTTCATTTGAGGAAGGTGTTAGGCACCCCAAATACACGACTTTTTAGGGCGGCTTCTCTCATTCATACATGTTTTAAATTATGCTAAAGTCTATGCTTGTTAAATGTAAAGTTATG
>JAOXJP010068626.1:0-15389 GCA_025762735.1 Platanus orientalis
CCCCCCCCCCCCCCCGCAACTGTCCCCTTGCCACTAATATGAACTGTCTACACCTTAGTGTGTAGCTCATTGCTCTGCTTGGGATGGGTCACCAAGGTTTATGCACGTATGATGCAGCTTTGAACCATCTCCGGATTGACTGGACAAATACCATTCAAGTTTTTGCCCAAGACGTGACACAATGTCTGGCGAAGGGTACATTAATTAGTACTATTTGTTCACACCTAAAAGTGTAGCACGTGACAGGTGAGACTATGGAAGAATCCTAGGAGTTTTAGATTTTATAAAAGGCTTTCATATGGACGAGAAAGAGAGAAAAGAAGAAAAATGAAAATTATAAATGGTGACCAGTGGTGTAAAGAGATCTTTATGATAAGATATTTTTAAAATATGGACACATGACACAAAATGAAGGAAAACCAACACATTATTATCTAATTACCTATTTTCAAATCTCAAAAACATTGGAGCAAAAGATGGGATAAGTGCGGAGACACCTAGAAGAGGTTTAAACAACTGAATGGAGGTGACTAAGAGAATGGGACAAGTGACAGTAGACCATGAAACCTAGATCTTAGAAGATAACTAAAGCAAAACTACCTTCTTTGTCTATACATATGGTAGAAACATAAGAGAAAAGATAGGGAACATATAGGGTTGGTTTTATAACACCCAAAAAAATAAAGACATAAAAAGTTTTATCAACTGTTTTAAAAATTAATATTATCATTAATGCAATCAAGAGATCTAGCATTATATTATGTATGAATGTAAATTGGTCTTCTAGACAGGATACATTTTCTAAGTCTAAATATTATTTAAGGAAAGACCCGGCACAATCTTACATCAAAGGTGGTCACATAACTTTACACTTGATGAAAATAACAGTGAAACCCGGTCGAAACTACAATAATGTATAACAAGCGTCTACAATGTAACACGTATACTAAAATTTCCAACTTCTGCCCAAATTTGGTTGAAGTTTTAAACTTTTTGTATACATGTCATGTTTTGAAATCAGTTTCATATTAACATATTTTAACTTACTACAGAGGATCCAGGCTCGGATGCATGACATAACGTGATTTCAAGGCACACGAGCTGTCAAGGAATGATATGTGGTTAAGAGTGGGCCCACTTTTAAGTTTACAACATGACACATGTATTATAACTCTCATCCAAGATTGAAATTTTTTTTTTTTTTGTATCCATGTTCTATTTTGGCGGGAATTTCCAGTTAATGCATTTTAAGCTCGGTGCAGAGGATACCGTCTTAAAATAACATTAAAAGAAAAAGGGTAAATGGCGGAGTTGTATAAAATAATGCTGACAATCAAAGATAATGTAATATAGAGGATCACGAGAAATTTTTATTTATTTTTAGAAAAAAGAAAGAAAGAAAAGAAAACGTTTATCAGATAGAAAAAGCTTCTAAGTTTTAACAGCAACGGCATCGGTTTTCCCAGAAACAAACGTCGAATACATCTAAGCTGCTTTTAGATACATTCGAATTTAGTTGATTATTTATATTTTGGACCTTTTCGCAGGGACCCAAAATTTTAATCTTTCCCAAACCACAGCACCCAGGATCCCTCCTCTTTAAAGACGTTTGCAAAGATGCGTCAAAAGAAGGTTTTTGAATTTAGTTTACGCCAAATAGGACGTTGATCTATTCGATTCTGCTCCCCTCCACCCCACTCCCAACGCCATTAGTGTTAAGAGAAACCATCGCTTTACCTCTAAAACCAACACCACTTTTTTTTTTTTTTTTCTCTCTATCTTCTTGTTCTTGTTCTCCTTGTTCTTCTCGTTATTCTTCTCTTAGATGGATTATAAGAACTCTAACATGTCTGCTCGACTTCACATCTCCATTGGCCTTTTAAGTTGAGGCTGAGTTATCCAGGGTGAGGTCTCAATACTTGATATGGAGAAGCCTAATTTTGTTAGGAATAGTGTGGTTACACTTCCTCCCGGCTTCAGATTCCATCCTACTGATGAAGAACTTGTCGTCCATTATTTGAAGCCGAAGGTTTTTTCGTGCCCCTTGCCTGTTTCAATCATCCCTGAGGTTGATGTTTGCAAGTCCGATCCTTGGGATTTGCCAGGTTAGAGGAAACTCACCATCTAATGTGTAGTAATGCCATATAGCTTCTTTTAGTAACCTCTAAGAGTGTCTAGTATAAACTTTACAACTGAAGCCGACTCAGTCAAGGCCTCCCCATACTAATAGCAAGCTACTCTTTGGCTTCAGAGCATTGATATATGTACCATTGACTGAAAAGGGTCTACAAGACTGCGAAAGAAGCTGAATGGGCGTTTGGAAACCTTCCCAGAATGAGAGAGAGGAGAATGCATTCTTGGGAAGGTTACCAAACGCACACTGAGCTTCTCTTCCAGGATAAACCATGAAGTGGTGATAACTCAAGTGCTTTGCTGACAGTCTCCGAGGAGTCTTTCCCTGATAATTCTTTTGCTTTATGGGCTTCCTGTGTTTCAGGTGGAGTCTTTCCCTGATAACTCTTTTGCTTTATGGGCTTCCTGTGTTTCAGGTGATTCGGAGCAAGTGAGGTATTTTTTCAGCACCAAGGAAGCAAAGTACCAAAACGGGAACAGATCCAACAGAGCGACAGATTCCGGTTACTGGAAGGACTTGAGTTTGGACAAGCAAATTGTAACTTCTAGAAACAATTATTTAGTGGGTATGAAGAAAACTCTTGTTTTTTACAGAGGAAAGCCTCCTCTTGCGTTGCCAACTGATTGGATCATGCATGAATATCGCCTTGTTGGTACTGGAAGTTCAGCCTGCACTTTCCCACAGAACCCATCCCAAGGGAGTTCAGAGTTGTATACTTCATCTTTATTATATGTAATTTTTACCCAGAGAATGCCATACTGCATTTTTTTATAGCTAATCCAAGCTCTTTTAGTGACACCCATACAAAGGAAAATATCTTAGCAAGATGGTCATTTATAGGTTTGCTCTCAATTCTCTTATTAATTTATTTTCTTTTTCTTTTCCCTTTTCAAATTTCTGCAGAAATCTATGATGCAAATGGAAGATTGGGTTCTCTGTCGCATATTTGTGAAGAAAAAAAGTTCCAAACATGAAAAGATTTCCCAGCCCTGCAATAGGAACAGAGTTCGGATGGCTCAGCCTAGTTTCATTGATTTCATGATGACAGACAAGAATGATTCAGCTCCTCCCTCCTCGTGTTCAGGCATGAGTTGCATCACTGGAGTCTGTTCTAGTGTGTCTGATCATGAAGAAAGTAGTAGCTGCAATAGTTTTTATTAAGGTAATATTTGGGATTGGAATAATTGGGATTCTGATTAATAACACGACCACTGAGAGAACTGTATATAAATAAGGGTGTAGCCTTGCGAGAAAAACATGTGAGAATAATAGTGATAGTTCTATCACCCTGCATGTAGGTAGACTCACACCAAACCATGCAAATCTCTTTTGTTTCTGTTAATTTTTTTCCTGTATTATTCTGCTTTATGATTTATCATATGGTATTGTGATAAATGAATAGCAGCATGAGAACCGCAAAAGCAGGTAATAGAAAATCAATAAAGCTTGCCTGTTTTCTCTCAATAATAATAATAATAATAATAATAATAAGTCAATCCAACACAAATTCTCCAAGAACATGAAAATAAGATTAAACTCCCAATTGTATCACAGATATATTACACACATCACCAACTAGAAAGGGATTTCAATTTTGATAAATGAATAGCTAAATTTTAAAAAGAATTTCTCAGACATTACAAGGTTTAGATAGGAATACACCTGGAGAGTAAAATGCTCATTCCATGCTAAACAATGAAACCACTCAACAAGCCCCATAAATGCTAGTGATAGAGAGCAAACATGTTTGTAATGAGCTCAAACTAATTTCAACTATAAGTTATGATGGCAAAAAGAATTGGTATCAAGAAGCTTCGAATTGCCACAATGTATCAGGCTCATCTAGTGTTATTACTATCTGTCTTTGCTAAGGTTGGTGCTATTGATGTCTCTCTCTACAATTCCAGCAGCGCCAGCCGTTGGAGTATTTGAAGGAGGTGGTTCAGCACAAGCCTTCAAGACAGCCTCATTCTGCAAAGAAAGAGAATGTTTCCAGAGCTAAAGAAACTGACTTTTTCAACAATAATTTTTCTTTTTGAAGCCATAATTCAAAACCATGATTGCAGCAATATTAAGTAGAGTGGGACGCTCCCTTCCTAGGAAGAGCATTTGAGAAGCAAGTTTAACTCAGCTTCTTGGTTTTCTGATAGGCAAGTTAAAGCAATTGAGGAAGCAAATGGAAGCAATCAGAGAAGTATCTGAAAAACAATTAGAGAAGCGAGTTACCAATAAGTGAACAATTTTAGAAAATTGAGAGTATAATACACCTCTATAGCCATCAACGTAAACCCTATGCTATTGACATTGAAAAGTATTCTTCTACGATATTGGACTATTGGGCTGTCAGCGTGAAAACGCGGGTTTGAGTCTCATGAACAGCCAAAAGAGAAGCCAAAGGTTAGGTCTGTCTCCGGTCCACCCCTCTAAGCACCCCATAGGTATGGGATTAGCACTGGATAATGACCTTTATTCCAACCCAATAATGAAGATCAAATTGGATGGTTTTTTATACATAGGTATTGTCTAAGATGCCTAGTTATCCACACATACCTCATGTAAGAAAAAATCCAAGGTATGGCTACCTATACTAATTTAATGGTGGATCATTGACATGTCCATTTTGTCTCGGTGACATTAACAACTCATCTGGATACGGTACAGTACCTCATACTTTTATAAGCACATTATATGATATTGATGTTTGTTTTATGATTAATTACTACCTTCAAATGATTCTTTAATTCTTTTCCATGGTTACTTGAATATTTAATTTATATGTCGTGTTACGGTATTACTTGCACAGTATGATTTCGGGCTAGCTAATTACACCATTGAGATTTCATTTATTGTATTGTATTTGTACTTATTGGTTGTAGCCTTGTAGTTACTTACTTTTTATAACTATTCAAATACATACTTATAAATCCTAATTTCATTTTCTAATCATATCATATTCTTTTTGAGAGATAATACCAGCAACTTTATTAAAAAAACAAAAAACAAAAAACAAAAAAAAAAAGTGAAGAAACTACAAGAGACATTCACCAGGATGGTGAAAAGAGCCAAAACAAACAAGATCAAAAGGAAACAAAAACAAGAACATGAGAACAAGGAACAAGACTACATGGAAATAAAATGGCCAAGCCCAACCCAAACCATAAACCAGTCTGAAGAGTTCTCACTGCCTAATGCCTCTCTTTGGTAAGCTATTTGGCAGAGTTGAAGAGTTGAATCTAATCGCAATAGGCAGTGAGAACCCTTTCTTCATTTTTGTATTTTTTTATTATTTACCACTGCGGCAGACACTTCGAGCAATAAAAGTGGACTGGGGCCTTGTCCCAACATCCCAACATTCCCAAAAGGGGGTTTTACAACAGCCCAACATTCCTAATCAAAGGCAATAGAGAATCCATCAAGACTCGGGCCTTGTGCCCTGCCATCTTTTGAAACGTTGCCTTAATTTCCTGCTCTTCAAAGTGTTGTTCTAGCCCTTTGCTCTTCTTATAGGTTAAACATCATCCACTTCCAGTTTGGAAATGATTTCTTCTTCTTCTTGAGTTTTCCATCCTATGAAAGAATTTGGCGGTGCTGCCACCCTCCTTGAATCACTAGTATTTTAATTTCTACTTCAAATTTCTTCGTTCTTAACAATCACCTCAAATTCCAATTTAAGTTTCCTCCTATCCAACACTTCACTATCCTCTAGATTTCCATTTTCCTCAATTTTGTCTGTGCTAGGATTTGATTTAGATCCCACAAGATGACCAAATACTTATCTGTTCCATGATTTAAATTTTGATTTAATATATTGTGTACCTTTTTTATTAGATTATCACCTCACATTCTTGGCTTTGGATTTCACACCACCATCGACAAACCACATAATGGAATGACGGATAAGAAAGCCACATGTTCGCAAAAAAAAAACCAAAATGTGCCAATCCATATATTGATTAATTGGATGAGGAGTTGGCAACGGTCAGAAGTAGTTTTGGGCAAAGTTGTTTGGATAGGCTGTCCAAAATGTAGCTATGAGAGTGAAGCGAAAGTGAGAAGCGATGCGATAACGAGAAGCGGGAAGCGAGTCTCATTAAATCCTCAGAAAGCATGAAGCAAGAAACGATTAGAAGTGATTGAAGTGAAAATAGGAAGCAATTGGGAAGCAAGTGCAATTTGGGATTGACTTCAAAACCATTAGAAAAATATATTATGAAATGACTAAAAAACGAAAGGAAACGATAGTTAATAAGTGATACTAATAAGAGGTAAATAATATCTAATCTACAACTAATAAGTACAACTACAATAAGTGATTACTAATAAAGCTAGGAAGCATAGACATTGACATGGGATACATGTATGGTACGGTATGAACATGGAAATTTTTGAAAAAGTAGGATTCGATACAATGGAAATATGATAATTAATTTTATTTATTTATAATTTTATCTATATTTTATGTTTTAAAAAATAATAAGCATAAAAAACATTTACTCTTGAGAAATTAAAAAACAATTTAAGAAGAGCGAAGGCAGAGGAGGGGGGAAGTTACTCTCTCTAAACCAAAAGCAATATAGGCTTATACCTTTGTTTCATCGAGTTCTAAGGAGACATGAATCTATCTCTGGTTGATGACCAGTAACGAAGTGTGAATCAATTACTAGTAGATGATTGTTCTTGACTAGCCCTGACTGTGAGATGGTTGTGTGGTCTAACAAACCCTTAAAAATTCAACGAGGAGAGGACAGCAAAAAGCCAAAAAATTTCATTTCCCAAATCATAGACCATGGTAAAGAAAGAAAAGAAAAAGAATAATAAGATGAGATAACTCAATCTGAGACTAGATAATCAAGAAATAAAGAAACCCTAACTTACCTGAAGGCTAAAACATGCTACATTTTCTCTTCCTCCCTAACTTTTCTTTCTTCCTTCTTCTTTTACTCTTTTATTCTTTCTCCTCTTTTCTTTTTCTTCCATTTTTTCTATTATCGTAGAGTTAGTGTCGTCAGTTTTACAACCTGACTATTTTCCCATGTATTTCATTCTTAATCATATTTACAATAATACCCTTCTTTGTTTGGCCTTTCTTCAATTAACCCATTC
Source organism: Platanus orientalis (assembly GCA_025762735.1). Lineage (NCBI taxonomy): Eukaryota > Viridiplantae > Streptophyta > Magnoliopsida > Proteales > Platanaceae > Platanus > Platanus orientalis. Next base: position 7,238 of record JAOXJP010068626.1, read on the forward strand.
TTCTTGTCATTTTACCAAAAACTCTTTAACTGTCATGTCCCGAAAGTATCACGACATGTCCCTAATGTGTCCACAAAAAAATATTATTTTTTTATTCTTTGGCACGTTGAGGACACACATGCAAAAGTATCCCAGACGTGTATATGTCTAATACATGTCAGACACGTAGTAATAAATTAAATACATTATTGATATCATCATCCAATCAATTGTGAGTCTTATCCCCTATACATGAGGCACTTGTTGAGGCTTGGATGCTTGCCTCACTCCATATATATATATTGATGCATAGCCTCACACCCATTTTATTAGTAGGCAGTAATATTTTATTTTACTTTACATAAGAGTTTTTAGATAACTAGGCATCTTCAAATAAAACTACAAAGGAGACCTTATAAGAAAACATCATATTTGAATCTTTTTTTTAAGATGAGTCCTATTTAAATCATTGTTATTGGAATAGAATAAAATCAATACTAAATTTTATTTTATTTTTATTTTTTTGCTACAAAATCAATACTAAACCCAAAGAAAATTATTTTATTCAATGCCAATAGCAGACTTTTGCATTAAAAAAAAAAAATGCTTCCCACTCGCTTCCCAAATCTGCTTCCTTGTGCTTCCTCATGCTTTCCAAAATCGCTTCTCTCGCTTCTTACACACTTCCCCATGTTTAGGGAAGCATAATCAAATCAACTTCCAAAACAAGCTTCCCAAGAAGCGAGCTTTACACCCTAGGTCAAGCTTCCCTGCAACTATGGTCCAACTCTTCCCATCCATTAGAGAGGAGGAATCTATCAAGCCTACGGAATATTGGTCCATTTTGCATGTTTGACCAAGTACAAGTAGCATTTGATAAGGAAATGTCCCTTTAGCCACATCCATTAATAAAATTATTAAAACCTCCAATGCTACTACTTATTTGGCTCCCACCATGCTTCTCATGAGAGAAGAATTACATTGAAATCAACTCCCATGTACCAAAGGTAGTCCATAAGGCTTAGATATCCGCTACTTCCATCCAAAATTCATTCCTATCTCTCAGGTTGGTGGGGCCATATACTAAGAAAAGACATCATTCAAAGGCATCACTATGATTCCTAAACTTAGAGAGATAGTGAATAAGCTCCTGGGAGTTGATCAATGCATTCCATAACCTATTTATTACAGTCTACATCTTCTTGCACTACCCAAGCCTCAAACTTTCCAACTCAGGATCCTCATTAGCAATTGTTAGACCCCTCCTTCAGTGCCTTTCTTACTCCCAGATGCTATATCCATCCTAAAACCTTTGGCAGACATGTACTTGATTCTACAACTATGGTTCTCCAATTCACCGCAAGGATCTTCTCCTGCCGGCCTATGACCTGCCAAGGTCCTGTCTAATAGGTGGCAGGAGATGATTGGCAGGAAAGTGAATTACATTTTTCAAAAATTGTAATTCACTTTTTCCCTCCAATAGTGTCCTGCCACCTATTAGACAGGACCTTGGCAGGTCATAAGTGACAAGAGAATATCCGGTCTAGCTCTGAAGGGTCAGAGAGAGAGAGAGAGAGAGAGAGAGAGAGAGAGTTTATTGCACTTGATTATGGTTGAATGGACTGAAGTTATTTTTCCACTACAATATGAGTTTATGGAGCTGCACAATGGTAATGTAAAAGATGAATGAATGGGAAATCTGATGCTATATGTAAACACGAAAGGTTTGGAAGATACACATTTGTTATTCTGTTGCTACATATATTTGAATTATTGAAATTAAAGGCTTTAAAATGAATGAAAAAAAATTGCATAGAAAAAGAACATGGTCACACTCCAAAAACGGGATATCTCCATTGTGAGTTATGAATTTTGGATGTGTCATCCAGTGTCCGATCCACATTTGGCCATGAATACAAGCTTCGTGTCTGGATCGTGACAAGAAAAACTTTCACGAATATATCTATTCATAAAAAGGGTGTTATTGATTATACTGGCCCAGTGGGTTTTTAAGCCCAAAACTTTGGATATGGGCTTAGTCTGAATTTGTCTCCAGAAGACAGTTGGGCTAGGCCTGAGTTTCAGACTACATGGCTTAGATCTTAGGTTGGGTCAGAAACTAGTAATCAAATCATATACATAGTCCAAGGATTGGCTTGGGATTTTACTGTTTTCTCAATGATGGATGGGGTCAGACATGTGTCTTACTACTTTGGTCCTCAAAATAACTTGGCCTAGTGTGAATGCCTCTTTGCTCGCTTTCATAATAACCAAAAAGTACCTGAAACTATCATTTTAACTCATCTAGTAGTGAACCTTTCTAATTAGTTTTAGGCTTAATCTATCACTGTTTTAGGCTTTCTCTACGTTAGCGACCACGTAGAGAAAATATATCCATTTGCTCGGTAGACGTTGTATAGTTAAGGTGCGTTATAAATAGTCTAATTAATGGTTTTGGGGTACCCATTTGTAGTAAAATGGGCTTCTAGATGAAGGTGTCTAAATCCTTGCCAAAAAAAAAAAAAAAAAAGATGAAGGTGTCTAAATAATTCATCTCTCTCACATCCAAGTGATAAAGTTTTTACCAAATAAATAACTAAATAAAAACGACAACTGTAATTTACCCTCCAAGTAGGAGGTTTAATTATCCACCAACCGCTGTTAAAGATAAGACCGCGTTTAGCAGGTTAAATCATAATGACAAAATTATCACCTTTGATTAAAATCGTAATGTGTTGTTGGTAAATGATGCAGCTTCAAGCGGGAGTTTGATTTTAGTTTTTGAAAGCAGGTCACAACATCAAAACAAGGCAATGGCGATGGCTGTGCTTCAATCCCGATTAGACCAGCTTGAGATGGCCCCGCCAGGCTCAATTGAATGCCCAACATATGCAATCCCTCACCGAAATCCGCTTGAACCTGCATCATTTACCAACAACACATTTAAGATTTTAATCAGCATCAAATATCCCTAAAAAAATAAAATGAAAAACAAGGTTCTAACACACTAAAGATTTTAATCAGCATCCAATTTGTCAAATACTTCCTTAAACCCTTTCCAGCAATTCTCGCCCAAATTCATTCACCTCTTTCATTTTACTCATGAGGGAGTTGTGCTCGCGGCTGATCTTCCCGGCATGAACAGGATCATCCCAAAGATCGTCCCGGCCTGAGGTGAGGTTGCAGTCTCTTAGAATGCTAGTGGTGGCATATGAGAAGACACAGGAACTTGCGAGAGACTTACAAGCTGTGGGGTGTGGTGACTTAGATGTTGAGGGTAATGCTCTAACTTCACATTTTGCTAGATTTTCTCAGATCTGAAACCAAGCACTCAGAGTTCAGTTGACGCCAGACGCCGGATAAATATGAGAGAGAAGAGGAAAAGGACCACCGGTGACCGGCGACCACTACAAGGAAGAGGATGTCACCGGACCCCCAAAAATCCCACTGAATCCATGCCCCCTGTTTGCTGTCAACCAGAGCTTATGCGACCGGCGACGTGGCGAATGGAATCTCGGTGACCGGCGAACTTAGAGGGGACCACCACGTCAGTGGCGCTCCGGGTGGGGACTGGACGAAATCCAAAATCGTGATTTAGGGCTTTTCGCCCTCTTGGTGATTTGGGGATTATTTACACGAAGTGAGGTGGAGAACGTGGGTCCCACTAGCTAACCATGGTTTTGAAAACCACGGTTTACCTCGCTACGTGTCAAGCTCAGCTGATTCCGCATACAATCCGGATATGTTTTTTCCGCATACTTGGAAGGCTAATAAAACCATTTTTGACACACTGACCGCTAAGGCGGCAGTCTTAGAATGAATCAATGTGTTTCACTTTTTTTCACCTTTTTTTTTTTATTTTTTTGATATGAAGGGTATCCCCAGACCAGCTTGCACACACCATAGGACTTTTCCCTCCACCCCGAACAAGGCTTCGCCTTGCAGTCCGTGGCCACCGGCATTAGCAGCTAGTAGGAGTCGAACTCACCTTTTCATTGTTTGTTTTTATTCATCGAAAAAGATGTTCTGTCCAGGATGGTGTCCAGGACACCATACAGCTTCAAATGGAATAGAATGGGCAGGACATAGTGAAGGCAGATGCTCTGTCCCAGATTTTCCATCTAGGATGGTGTGCAGATACTTTAGGGCTTCACATAGAATAAAATGGGCGGGACCTTGATAAAATTTCAAAGTCCTGCTCAATTTATTCCATTTGAAGCTGCATCCTAAGATAGAGCATCTTTTCCGGTTTGATAAAATTTTGAAGGCCCACCCATTTTGAAATGTGAAGCCCCAAACAGTCTTGGACAACAAATCTTGGACAGAACATCTGACCCCTTTATTTATTATGGGAGCAAATGTCTTGTCCAATACATGGATGGTGGCCAGGGCACCAGGTGACGTTATATGGATGGAAATTTGAAATTTCATTTAACCCCAAACCATTTTATTCCATGTGAAATCCCCTGGTATCTTGGACAGAATATTTACTTTATTTAATTAAATTTTCTGGTAGGATCACTAAGGCCTGCAGAATGCTGCATCAAATTGCAGGACATGGACCATAGAGAGGATAGGTGGATACCAATGCAATCAACTGCAGAATGCTGTTAGCAAAATCCAATCCCAAGATTTACACACGTGGCATGTTTCAACCCAACGGTCAATCTTTGGCGAGGATTTCCTAACCTCCGCCGAGGTCAAGGGGTGGCCACATCAGTGCCGAAAGAGATTTACACATGCCCCAAAAAAGTGTAAATCTTCAGTGCTGATGTTTCCGTCCACTTGACCCGCAAAGGTTAGCAGAGGTTAGGGTCAGCGTATAAAATCCTCACAGGTCAATCTTCCATGTGATAAAAAAGAGAGCACTTATGTCACCCATATTTATTTGAAAAGAAAAAATTATTTAAGAGTTGCGTTTGGAAAGGGAAAACGAAAAGACATGGAACAGTAGGAGCATTGATGCTCTACAACGCAGAGTCCAAAGATTAACCTGACACTTTGCAAACTAGGACAAATTATGATGTCGCTTGCTGTTGGGATTTCCTCTTCAAAAAATGTAGCTATTGGCAGCCTCTGTTTTCACGTAGTGAATTCTTTTTGCTATTCTTTAGCAACAGCTACTCTTTTTGAGAACCACACTGAGAACTTCCAAAGATGGGCTTAGCACACACTTGATCTGTATTTGTATGGCTCTCTTCCACCATCGTGGTGGATGTTTCGGCTTCCCTGAGGGCCTCTTCTTTTTAATGAAAGCTTTAATTATTAAAACAACAAAAAAAAAAAGTCCTATATACACCATGTGTTAACCCGTGGTGTGGTCACATTAATATTGTATAAATGGTAGTTGAGATAATTCAATATCCGACAGTAATAAATAATTGCAGTAGCAAATATGATGTGTATCAACTCACAGATTGTTTGGTATGTAATAAATGCAGTCTAACAAAATAAGTATTGAATTAATATCTACAAATTAAAGTGACGAAAACAACTTATCGGTTGATGATTAAGCATGTATAAAACGTTGTCTTTAAAACAATATTTGCTGGCCTATCACAGGTACGGTAGGCTTGGTCGACGATCACTTTCAATAACACCAACCTCTCTGGTAGACCCCGCATAGGTTAACAGAGACTCGCATGAACAATTCAGACAAACCTCCAGTGTCAATGGAGTAACATATATAAAAATCAAATTAAATTAATAAGAAACCAACAGAAAACAGAGAAGAAGAAGACCACTGGTTCGCACGAAATCTTTTTTTGTGTTCTTCCTCGTTCTCCTCATCTTCTATTATAAAAGATAATGATCGCATACACACATACCTTCCAAGAAGAGCTAGGCTCTTTTGGAAAATAATAAACGCATAATTATTCTTAATAAATTCAATAATGCGTCAATCAATATTACCATATATTAAATTAACTAAATAGGAAACCAATTAAATTGTAATCAATCAAAATAAATATATTTATTTAAGCAAATTATAATTATAATAATTAATTCGTGTAACCCACGCCCTGACCCGGTCTGGCCCGGCGCGCGTGATGCAAACAAACATCCCCAAACTCCCCTCTCCTCTTCAACCCCATTACCCCTTAGGGTCTTGCATTTACTTATAAGGTGGATGTTGAAGTTCCCCACTTCCCATGTGGGACTAAACTTTCAAGGTAAAAGCCTTTGAGAGTTGGGTTGAACTTTGTTTTGAAGGGAAACACTAAAATTTCAAATAAAACATTTCATTCAATTTCCCTCCAAATCTTTTAACACACTAATGGGCTTAAGTAACTCATGTGAGCCTATTTGGTCCACACAAATAAACAGCCCATAATACACACATGATTCATTTTGAATGTTAAATATAACAGTTTTGAGATGTGTCATCTTGGACTTATGAATCACTTTATGCGCTTAGAAATTCAGAACAATGACTCTAGTTTGGTGTTCTCTCAAGAAAACTATGTAAGGTCGGTCGGTATGCTTAATTGTAAAGAAAGAACCATATGTCCACCAAGAAAGAGATCATCAGTTATTCAGTTTCCAAGTTTGTTGATTCGTAATTTTTCAGAAGCATCGTCGGAGCCCTGCAATACCTTACCATTACCAGGCCTAATCTTAGTTTTGCAATGAATAGTGTGTGTCAACACATGCATGCCCCATTAGAATCACACTTTAAAGCAGTGAAAAAAATATTAAAATATCTGAAAGGCACATTACACTTCGGGTTGCATTATACGTCTGGCCCTCTTACACTTCAAGCCTATAGCGATGCCAATTAGGCAGGAAACCTTAGTGATAAAAAATCTACTACCAAATATGTCATTTACTATGGACACAATCCTATTTTATGCACTTGCATCCACCACAATTGAACTTACTTGGTTTACTATGCCATTGAAAGAATTAAAGATCCCTGTATAGCCTACCCTTGTTATTTGGTGTGACAAACTTTCGACAATTTCCTTAGCGTCCAACCTTGTGTTTTTATGAGCATACGAAACACATTGAGCTGGATTATCATTTCATCAGAGAGAAAGTCCTACAAAAGTTGGTTTTTGTTCATCATGTGTCTACAGCGGATCAGTTTCCCAACATATTTACCAAAGCTCTTTCAAATTGTAAATTCAAATACTTTATGTCCAAGTTATAAGTTCTACCGAACCTTCACTTGAGGGGGGTTGTTAATAATAACACGTAGCTAGATAGTTATCAGTTGTAAGTTAGTTAAGTCTGAGTGATTGGAAAGGAATCAAGTTAGTTGTAACCGTGTATTCATCTATAAATAGAAGATGATCCTCAAGATGAGGTCAAGCTTTCTCTGAAGTTTTCTAAGAATTAACACTAACCACCATAGGAACACGTAAAAATGATGTGTTTAGACCCTAGGAATTGAACACAAAAGGGGTTAGTAGAGAAAAGGTTCTCTGATGTATTTAGACCATGGGAATTGAACACGCAAGGGGATAATAGAGAAAAGGGTCTGAGAGAGACAGATGGAACAAGACCCATCATCTGTCAATTAACAGGCTTAAAATAAGCCCTTCTCTTCACTTAGAGAAATCATCAAGAAAGAGAAGATCTGAGGTTCATACAAAAGGCTTAGAAACACCAAGGAAGAAGCCATTGAAACCTCTGTGTGTGTGTGTGGATTAGTGTTTAACAACACTAGATTCTGTCTTTTTGGATTAGTGATTAACAACACTAGATTCTTTATATCAAGGTTTGCCGAATCACAATTTTTACTCAACTCAAATAGCTTAAAAGTCAACTTGACTCAGAAGTCACAAAAATCAAATCAAGTAATCATGGCATTTTTTATATTTTTCTAAAATAAATCAAATACTTAAAAAAATTATAGATAGTATTTTGAACCAAATATTGTTCATTTTTATGATAAATGTGACAATTTGCATTATCATAACCTGAGAATCCAAAAATAAATCATACAAATACTAATAGTCTAATACCATGGTAAGGTAAACATAACTAGATTATAAACTGTACCATCTAAACTAAAGAAAAAGTACTATTATTAGTAATAATCTATTGAAAACCCAAAGTACAACATTTTAACATGCACAAGAAGAAAAATACAATCCAACCTCCAAGGACCAAGCATATATGAATAAAAGATAAGGTGAAAAAAAAAAAAAAAAAAAAATAAGATTAA